>CM029016.1:210643312-210933334 GCA_016801055.1 Panax notoginseng | reverse complement strand
TCATTGGTGATACTAGAGAAATTGCGGTTCTAAACCCTATGATTCCTTGTTTTCTCCTTACCATTGTTTCTGGTCCTTAGCAATAAGAGACTTTGTAGTTTGTCAAATCCAAATATAGGTAAACAAAAAGAAAAATGGAACTAATAATAATGACAGTATAATATTTTGAGAATATTTCAGTATTTGCTTAAAAAATTAAATTGAGTAGCAATAATGTTGGTTCTGTTTTTCACTGTTTACTTCATTGTGAGACAGATGGGCAATTCATGTTGGTATCATAGAATTGATATTGGTGCTTTATTGGCGGTGTTATGGGAGGAGGAGGAAACATAGTCTGCATTGGTTGTTGCCTGCGTACAACAGCCCCAAAGATCGACGAAGATCAGAATAGGCATGTTCTTGACTTCTTCAGCGAGCTTTTATATTTTATACATGAAGCACGCCGAGCAAATGGTTCTTAATATATCCCTTAGAATAGATCAGAATAGACGACGATTGGTACCGCTGCAGTTAATTATCTGTAACTGCAGCAACAATTCAAAATGTTTGTGTTATTAGTTAATGCCAGCATCATCTGTTAATTATGTGGAATATGTATCAGTCAAATGTTTTTGATTCATTATTTGGCAGCTGGAAATCTGCATTCTTTTATAGCCAATAGTGGAGGTTTGAAATGGCTTGTTGAGCGGTCAGTGGGAATTGGAGTTTCGGGTTCCAGTGGAGTGGGACAACAGGTTGTTTTAGAGACGTCGCGTTTAGCCGTGGCAGAGATGGCCAAGGTAATAGCAAGATTTGCAGATGGAAACAGTACCAAAAATTGTGGGAATAAACGATTTGCAGATGGAGGGAAAGGCGACCCCTTGAGAAAGAAAGAATAGGAGAGGGGTTACTGTAACACTCCCTTCCCAAAAAGGAAAGGAAGGTCATGTGCAAAGCACAACAAATCTCAAAATAAATAAACAGAGTACTAACAACCTCAAAATATTAATAGTAGTGATCCATTAATAAAGTACTAAGTACAATTCTCCAAACAGAGTTAAAATAATCAAAACTTAAAATTCGAATCAACCTAAATGGTCAAAGGCAACACTCTCATTACACTAGCCCTGAATCACCCCTGCAAACCTGCCGGAAGAAAAAACACAGCGTGAGCCAAATGCCCAGTACGGATTTAAAGATACAAAAGATATACAACTGAAATACGAAATCAACAGAGACAAAATATTGCCTCTGACAAAAAAATAAAATCTCTAAAGATTTGAATAGAATATATCTGAACTAACAGAATTAATGAAACAAACAGAAGAGTAAAGAAAATAATGAACTGAAATAACTAACCCAATTAATTGAACTGAACAAAAACCAATAAAACTAATACAATAAAATAATAGGCTGAAACAAATGGTTGAGGTTATTTCATACCGATTAAGCTCAGAAAATATCTTGCCACAAAGGCAAGTCAAACTAATGCCACACAGGCAAATCAAATGATGCTACACAGGCAACCAAAATAATGTCATACATGCAAATCACACATTGGATCGCGAATCCAAATGTATGCAAATCGGATAGGTGCGTTTGGCACAACATCACAAATCCGCAGAACAGAAAATTAGGGTTAACCCATACGCCTCCCACAACAAAACACCAAATGACCCACTTTCTTCGGAGCCCAAATGGAGACGTCGTGGACTAATCACACTGTCACGGAAAGTGTCTTGCCTCTCATGCCAAGACGACATGCATGTGGTGTCCCCACAGGTGGTTATAGGTCAGGTATACCCTATGGTATATTTTAACAAAAATATCATGTCACAACACATGCGACATAATACCAACAAAAGGGTTCTATATGTACATGTTGAACTAAATCAAATTATAGTCACAAGGTCTCAAAAAGAAGGTAGCAAGATGTACCACTCTATAATTATCAAAATAAATACTAAACGTGATATCATAATTCAAAGAATACAAATACAAGTCATATATATGTATTAACTTCCGAAATGAAACTAATATATTTATTTCACAGGAAACAATTATGTGAAATAATAATAAAATTCAAACAAACAACAAAACGAACAAATCAAATTTAATAAGAGTATCGCTGAAAGAGTACGGAATCCGTACCTGAGTTAAGCAACGTCATACCCAAAGTTATAATTCGAATATAACTCGTTAAATTCCTTCCGTCCGAACTAATTAACAAAATAATAAATAAGTACAATTAGTGAATTATTATTATTTTTACCCAAAATATATTCCAAATATAACTTGTTAGACTCCCTCATTCCAAACAAATTAAAATAAATAATAACTTATAAGTTTAATAATAATTTCAAAATAATTTTATAATTTTGTTAGACATGTATGACCACAAATATTTACATTATATTGTTATCACTGACTTTAGTTCAATTACCCAATTCAATTGCCTTAATACTTTATTATTTTACAATTCGCATGTGGTCATTTATTGTTGGACAATGATACTAGTATGTCAGATCCCATTAACAAATAGTTTAAAATAAAGACCATTACATGCCTAGTAGAGTCCCACGTTTCATGTTATTAAGTTTCAATCACTGCACACTCTGATTACTAACATATATATATTTATATATATATATATATATATATATATATATATATACACATGTGATACTACTTATAATTATATAATATGTAACTTTGAGTTTTAACATGTGAGCTATTAACATTAGTGTCAAAAAAAAACAAAACACCTAAACTAAAAAGAATAACCCAATCACAACAATAATCATATTAGATTGTAGAAGTAGAAAAAAAACACACGCTAACATTTAAATATATAACTTACTTGAAATTAAATCTCAATTTCTTGTTCATTTATATTTTACAAAATATAATCTGATCTCTCCTTTTCTTCCTCCATAGCAGTCCTGCTCCTCTTCTTTTTCAGTTTGTATAATGAAGTAATATTAGGTTTAGCTATTTATTAATTAAGTTGCCCTAATAAACTTCTAATTGGGTTAATTTAATATTAAGACCCAAATTTTAATCACATAATATTATCTATTACTTATTAATATTTATTAGCCCACATAATTTAAATGACTACTTTGACCCAATTAAAAACAAAGTCCAATTAATATGTTTTAAAATTAAATATATTTTTTTCAGGTATTACATCACCTACCCCTTAAAAAGGATTCCGTCCCCGGAATCAAAAGAATAGAAAGTACCTAATTATCAAAAAGATGAGGATACTCCGCTCGAATAGACTCCTCCATCTCCCAAGTGGCTTCCCGCTCCGGATATTTTATTTTCTTTTCCTCAAAATTTTAACAAATGGGATTATCTTCCTCCACATACCCCGCTCTTGACAATCTAACATTACCTCAAGTTTCTCCCTTATTCAAAATTGTAGAGGACGAAAAATTGAAGGAACCTGATTTGGATTCACTCAATTCCGACATCAAATGAATTAATTATAATTTTCTAATGGACTGCAGCGCATATAAGTATTCTACTCAGAAATTTAACTAATCAAATTAGAATAGGATTAAAGTTACAACATCACTCTTTAAATATAAATATAACTCAATATAGGAGTTACCAAAACTCTAATGGACTCCCCATTTTTAATTTAATCAATTATTCAATTATCTACTAAAACAATTTAACTTTCCAAACAAAACAAGGAAAAAAAAAGAAAGGAAAAAAAAAGTCACTTAGCTTTTCCAATTTAAATACAATTGTATAAAATAAAATTAATTAATATCTAATTTAAAAAATATATAGGTCATTACATTTTTTGCCCCTTAAAATAATTCCGTCCTCAGAATTCAAATAAGCTACAAAAAAAATAAATTAGTTATGACGTAGCACCGCTATTTGTAACGATCAACGCAGATAAGTCATCGGTCCACGTAATTATCAATGTACTTGTAAAAGATTCGTCAGCTACCGTGTCAAGCCTTGGTAAGGTTCTTCGTGTTGCATCAAATTAGATCACATGATCCACCGTTGGTGCGGGCTGTCGCTAAAATCTTTGAGTTTAATTCTTGTAAACGTACTCTTCGGAACATAATTCGAAATCACAAAATAAATTTCTTCATCTAAATACGATTCGAATACCCAAAATATTTAAAATTATCTTTAATTCGTAAAACGTTTATGTTCCACACATGACAAAGATCTAACAAATAATTTTTATTTAATTTACATAAAATCGATCATACAAAACTCCAAGAATATCGGATAAACCAAACAACTCAACAAATTATATCAACTTTTTCCTAAATCATCAAGAGCTTCAAAATATTCAAACCTCAATTTGAACTAGCTAGTTCTTAAGTATTATTACCCCAAAGAATATACTACTAAGATCTCTTTATCGTCATATCAAACTCTATGTCAAATATTCTACTATCTGCATAAGCAAACTATAAATATTCAAGATCTCTCAAAATCAATTGAATTTTATCACTTACTATCTAATTATATAATAAATCAATCCTCCCCTATTGTAAACCTTAATCCAACAAATTTTAATGTCTCCCAATACTATCACAAAGAAAGTTCATAGAATATAACTCCAACGTCCTACAAGAAAATAGCCACAAATTTGATCAGTAACTCCAAATGATTAATCTAATTACCTCAAATATCAACGACTCAAATTTATAAAAGATCCTCTATACTTAGTAATTTTCATTTTATCATAGTATGCCATCAATACGCAAACCTCAAATTATCCACAAGCTTAACATAAATCAAAACTTAACTCAAATCAAATCATCAATTCAACGATCATAATAATTGTCACACAAAAAATAACTCTAAAAGATTAATTTTCCAAAATCACATACTCGTCGAAATATATAAATACTCACATCATAATCACATCTCATATAAGATCATTTCCTATCTGTACAAAGTATAACTTTATTCACCTCAATGATTAAATCACAATTCTTAACTAATATCATTACTCAATCACCTTGATAAATTATTCCACTTTCCTCAAATCAACTACAAATCAAAAAGAAATCGACAGTTAGTCAAAATAGAGACCAACCAAACAATTAACAAAATCGAATCAAACTCCTACGTCTACCCAATGGTTTATCCACAACTCACATGTCAAACCTAAATAGGTTTTTTACAAGAAAGAACCTAAGCTCTGATACCATATGAAATAACCCGGGTCAAATCCCGAGTCCGGAATAAATCTCGGGTCAAATCTCAAGTCCGAATCGAATCAAATCCATCAAAATAATGCCTCAAACCACAGACCCAATAGTATCTTCTTGGGTCATCGTAGCCCACCACAGGCTCACCCAAAAGGTCATGACTTGAAGATACTATTGGTAGTAACTTATTTTCTTATATGTAGACAATTTTTTTCCTTATCTTTCGACGTGGAACTGGGGTTTTACAAACTCCCCCACTTAAATTTCTGACGTCCCCGTCAGAATCGATCACACACACGGCCCAAAGATCTTTGCCTCTCTAGCCATTGCGGGATAATACCGGCTGGCTTCGTGTCCCCGCCTCCGGATCTCCATCTCTCCATTGTGGGATAATACCACCAGCCTTCGTGTCCCCACATCCGGCAACCCGATCGGATGACCCGATCCGAGCTTTCGAGAGTCGGCTTTGATACCATATATGTAACACCCCCTTCCCAAAAAGGAAAGGGAGGTCACGTGCAAAGCACAACAAATCTCAAAATAAATAAATAGAGTACTAACAACCTCAAAATATTAATAGTAGTGATCCATTAATAAAGTACTAAGTACAATTCTCCAAACAGAGTCAAAATAATCAAAACTTAAAATTCGAATCAACCTAGATGGTCAAAGGCAACACTCTCATCACACTAGCCTAAATCACCCCGGCAAACCTGCTGGAAGAAAAAACACAGCATGAGCCAAATGCCCAGTACGGATGTAAAGATACAAAAGATATACAACTGAAATACGAAATCAACAGAGACAAAATATTACCTCTAACAAAAAAATAAAATCTCTAAAGATTTGAACAGAATATATCTGAACCAACAGAATTAATGAAACAAACAGAAGAGTAAAGAAAATAATGAACTGAAATAACTAATCCAATTAATTGAACTGAACAAAAGCCAACAAAACTAATACAATAAAATAATAGGCTGAAACTATTACAAAAATACTTTCATGATGGAGGTGCGTATACAAGATAACCTTCATGACGACTAAAGTCATCACAAATATCTTTTGTGATGATTTTTTTAAATTTATATGATAGATTTGAGCCAACACAAAATGCCATTTTTTTATAGTACAGCCACAATTTGAGGACGAAACGTGAAAAAAATATATAATATTTTAGAGGCTAACAAAAAAGAAACATGTAATTTGAGCATGAGATATGCGAAAAAAATAATTATGGGACGAAACGTGAAAAACAAGACTAACAAATTGGTTATCCCAACAAGTAAATTATTTATATTGAAGAGATGAACTCGTTAGTTAACCTTCATGATATGAATGGATTCGGTTAGTATGAAGTTTATTTTTTGGTAAATGGGTCAATTGGCCAATAGAATGTCGACACATATAGAGCCTCGCCTGCGTGTCATCATTCTATTGGCTAATTGACCAACTTACCTAAAAATAAACTCCATACTAACCACTCCGGTATGAATATTATGACTTCATATTTTGGTCACGTGATTTGCACCGGTTAGAAAACTAGTATAATAAAAAAGACAAAACTATGGCCAACCAAAAAATAACTTAAACTAAATAATATTATCTGATCTTAGAAAAGAGTCATTCTTATTTTCATTCTTATTCTTTCAAATTTTCATGTTTGTATAGGACACATTTTACTTTAATTTCTAATAATTCTTTATTTCAGAAGAGTAAAATGAAACCTTCATGAAAAATAAACCAATATATATTCGGAAAAATAACCGAATAATAAGCAACCTTCAGACAAAAATAAAATACCCTTACCAGCCAAATACAAGCATTAATAAAAACCAACAAACTGAAAGCCAACACAACCAATGCAGCTGCAGACTGCAGTTGAAACTAACGGGTACTATTTTTTTCCCCATCTAGGGAATACCTTGAGAGGCAAGATCATGGGTGAGCAGCGTGGGTATACTCTGCCCGGAAATGGTGGGGCAGATGCGATAACCTTGAGAGGGGCGAGACCATGGGGTGAGCAGCGTGGGTATACTCTGCCGGGAAATGGCGGGGCAGGTGCTATAATCTTGAGAGGGCTTGGACCATGGGGTGAGCAACGTTGGTATACTCTGCGGGAAATGGCGGGGCAGCTGCGATAACCTTGAGAGGGCCGGGACCATGGGGTGAGCAGCGTCGGTATACTGCGGACCTTCCGCTATCCATAGGGGGTGGTGGAGTAACTGAACCTCTTAGAGCTTTTCCTGTTGGGACTACGACAATCAAAACCAAGCACAAGATTACGAGTATAATAGCAGAATTAGCACTTTTAGTTGCCATTTTTGCTATTAAGCTCTAACAATCAAATTTGATCTGGAATTTTAGGCCTCTACGATATTTATGAAGGATGAAAATGCAAAACTGCTACTTGAGTTTAATAGTTTGTAAAGATACGGTATTTGATATAATATAACAAGTTATTATCTTGTGATATAATTAATAGTGTAAAGTTATATCTCTAACCTCGGATTGTATTTGTTTTTCGTTATATCTTTAAAAGTACAATTTTACACATAATTATATCATGATGTAACAGTTTGATATATTATAAATTATCATATATTTACAAATTAATAAACTAATAATATAATTTTATATTTTAGTCTACATAACTTTATCAGCCGTAATAATTGAAAAAGAAATTTGAGTATTAAAGACATTGACTTCAAGAGTTGAAATTAAGGAGTGGTTGTAAAATACTCCTACCTGTAAACAAATTGAAATCATTCGAATAGCATGGACGACTTTGCATGGGAAGTAGTTAATTATACAAATAAAATGGAAGATATGATCTAAAAATAAGTTTATGTGCATTAATTGTATAATAACTTGTATATTACTCACCCTCCTAAAAAGATGACCGAAATATAAATTTCATAAATATTAAAAAAAATAAAAGTAGAAGAGAGTAATTAATAAAATTTCAAATTTAATTATACTTAATAGTCCCACATGATTCATAAAGTAATGAGTAATTTTATTTTTTTATTAATGAATCTCACTAAATTACATAACTACTCTTTACTTGATGTATTTTATCTTATTCTTTTAAGAACAAAATTAATTGTATATTTGTTTATCCTTTTCAGGATGGATGGAGTAGTATGCGGATATGTGGTCACTTTTATGATCGGCTTTTTAACACAAGGGTGATAGTATTTTTGGCCTCTGCCACATGAAAAAATAGTGTACTTATATGACCCGAAAAAAAAATCCCCTTCTTCATATATATATATATATATATATATATTATATATATATATATATATATATATATATATATATATATAACACAGAAAATATTAATGAATAAATCCGAGTCCTTTGAATTCACAAAGTCTCCTTAAAGCAAATTTATTCCCTCACAGGTGCTAAGGATTAATTGAATAATTGCTTCCCAAGATAAAACGGATTTCCATTCTTAATTAGTAGCACTACAAAATTAAGAATTCGTTGAACACAAATTCTGTGTTATGTACTCGAACTTTACTATTAATAATAATGATGCATGAAGAAAATAGAAGAAAACTTACTGCACAATTTTACTGCAGAAAACGGGATTTTGCAGTGCAGAACGAGATTTTGCAGTGTAGAACGGGAACGGAATTACTACAGAACGGGAGTCTGCCAGAAACGGGAAACGGGAAGGAACAGAACATAACGAGATTCTATACTGTAGAACGGGGAAGGAAGGAAAGGAAAGGGAATTCTAGAAAAGAACGGGACTTTTCTTATTTTTAAACGGGAATCCCACATAACTTATTTATAGATAATTTTCTGGCAGTTAGAAAGGCTATGGCTGTTGGGTATAGTCAAAACGACGTAGTATTGATAATAAATTTTGTTCAAAAACAATTATATATCAAGACCCGACCCGACAATTTTCTCATTCAATTCTTAATAGATTTGAACACATAAATATATATTTTATCAAACTCATTTTTCTCATTCAATTCATAATGGATTTGAACACATAAATATATATTTTATCAAACCCATTTCCAACAAATGATCCATAACATCTATATGTTATGGGATAAAAAGTGGCATATAGGCTCTAAACCGTCTGTTACATTCATAAAAGGCGGCGATTAGAACTTGTAACTCACCGTCCGCTAGTAATTCTAGCGGACGTAGTAAGTATAATATCTAGACACAAATGCCCCTCCAATAGACCAAATAAGAGCAGTATGTACAGAGTCCGCTAGACATACTAGCGGACGGTAAAAGTCCACAACCCACGAATTCTTCCTATGTATTAACAGTCCTATGTATTAACGTTAACTTAAACAATTACCTGTAACAAGAACTCCACTGCAATGAAAAACTTATGTATTAACATTTACTTATACAATGAGTTGTAACAAGAACTCCACTGTAATTAAAAATTGACTAATTCACTGTAACAAGAACTCCTCTGTAATAATAGGTTTAATTCACCGCTATAAGACCCCGAATTTTATGAAATAAAAGGATTCAATTTTTTTATAATTACTATTCAGTAAATGGTTAAATTGATAAAAGTTAAAGTTAAGGGTGATATATGAATTTTTTTTTTCAAAATACGCAAGTGGTTATAAAATATTCATTGTTGTCGAGGAATATTTGTTTGGTTGTGGAATATTCTTTTTGTCAGAAATATCCGTACGACGGCGCAGTCATTGTGGGCCCCATAACAGAATAACTGTCGGATGAAGAAAACGACAAATTTGAGTTTTTACAAATAACGGCGTAGTTGTTACCGTTAACACTGTTGGAATACCCGGTGGTTAAAATACAGTAATACGCGTTATTGCACAGTAGCACACGGTATTGCATAATATTTTTGAAATTATTGATTCTTACGTAAGAAGGCACTACTCAATAATTGTTACAGTAATTACTGTTCAATATTTTATTTTATTGATTCAATAATTGCTACGTTGAAATTTTATATTATTGTTGTTCAATAATTATCACTGCACAATATTTCCCATTATCAGATCAATAATTCATATTATTTGAATAATATTATTAGATAACATTATTGGCAATGTCTAGAAAGTTATGTCTAAGAAGAGATTTGGTCGCCTAATTGCGCGCCAGTAAGGAGAAATTCATATTGGAAAACCCCCTCTTTCTTGGGAACGGCCTGGTTGTCATAAATGTGATTCTGTAATATTATTTGTGAATAATTAATTATTGATTCATATGATAAGAAAATATTTATTTTATGTGGATATAAATGAGAGATATATTTTTATGGTTAAAAATGAAGGAGTTAATGTTGAGGTGTTTTATCTGTATTTTTGTTGGAACGGAGGTATTGAAAATCAAATTAGAGTTTTTAAGATATTTTGCGAGGGTTATAATTTTTAATCCGACCGTTGGATCGTGGTAATATTTGGATATGTTATACATATATAAGTTGAGTATATGTCCACAAATTTTGAACCGTTAAAATGAACGTATGATTTGTTATGAATTTTACAAGATGACTGGTTTAGAAATTGTTGAATTTTCGGAGTTAATCATTTTGGTAAAAAATTCTAGAATTGGTGGGCCCCACTCTTGGTTGGTGAATAAATATGCTGAGATTTTTATTCAAATGTGGTGGGTGGGAATAGTAGCAGGTAAAGCCATCAGGTTACAGGTTAAGTCTGCTTCGGCGTGCTAACATTTCCTATAAATAGAGGGCTAAGTTAGAATTAAAAATCACACCAGAATTCATAAGTTTTCTCTCTTTTTCTCTCTAGATTATCTAGTGTATTTTGTGAGTATTTAGATACTTGGTGAGTTGTTATTCATCAGTGCAAGTTTCCTTCAGCGTCATATCCGATATCCAGTCAGATGTGCTGCTCTTATGAGGTAAGGGATAGTAAGGGATTTCAAGGGTTGTTATGTTTTTCAGTTCGTAATTCTTCCAACCTTCAGAAAATTCTGGAAAAATTTGAAATGATATTTTGATGAGTTTTCTTGATTGTGTCCAAAAATGGTGATTTTTGGATGTATAGATTAAGAGTTATGAATTTTATGAGAAAAGACTATTTTAAAAGTAACCGCTTATAACTGCTTGTGGTTAACTCCAAAATTGATAAAATTTTTATTGGAAGTATATCTATATAATATCAGTGTACTCTTTGAATTTTTGAATTTTTGGATGAAATTATAATTTATGATAAATGTCTAAATTTTTGGCTGTTTTGGCCATATTAAAAATAGTAAATGAGTTTTAAAAATTCTGAGAAAAATATATGTTCAATATGGGACTATATTCTGCTAAATCTCAGAAAAGAAATATTTTTGGAACTGATTTGGTATTTTTCATGAAAATGGACTAGTTATGAGTAATTGAATTAAATATGTTATGTGAAGTAAGAAAATTGGAAAATATGATTTTATGGCTTGAGAATCCTATATGAGGTATATGCAAATTTTTGATGAGAGTTTTTGGTTATTGGTGATGAAATCTTATGCGTTTGACATTTTAGGATGATTAAATGCATTATTTAGTAAAGTGTAAACAATTAAAATAAATTGTTTATAAACTTAAGAAATATTATTCTTTCAATATCATTATACAAAAATATTGGTATGTATATTATTGTGGAATTTCTACCCTTTTCATGTCGGGGTTACTATTCATGAGTTACTATTCATGAGTTACTATTCACGAGTTACTATTCATGAGTTACTATTCACGACAAATTTGGTTTCTTTTTCTGACCAAATTATAGTTGATTTATGAATATTACTTTTGAGATTAAATCTAGATGTTGATCAAATTGTTTTTATTATCAAATATAACATTTTTATAACCTGATGTTGAATTTCTCTTTAACTTGAGTGTAAAGATGGGTAAATTATTGGTATGATCGTGACTGAGAAATATCTTTGGCCTGTAGTGCAAAGATGAATTATTAACTGGTATGATCATGACCATTGAATTTATAATTGAATATCTTTAGCTTAAGTGTAAAGATGAATTGATTAACATGGTTATAATTAATGTTTATATAAATTCTGAAATGATTATATATTTCTTTGAGATATGAATATATTTGGCCTGTAGTGCAAGTATGAACTGTTGAGGAATATCTTTGGCCTGTAGTGCAAAGATGAATTGTTGATAAATATCTTTGGCCCGTAGTACAAAGATGAACTGTTGACGAATATCGTTGGCTTGTAGTGCAAAGATGAATTTATTAGTATGATTATGAACAGGAACTGTAATTTGGTATAACCATGATCTTTGATGTTTCAGGTAAAGACATGTGAGGAAAATTATCTTCGTCCTGGATGCGAAGAGGAATTTAGAATTACAATTATGATTATGAGTTATTCATATAATTGTGAAAAGGAACTGTTGATTAATGTTACAGGGATAAAACATTATTGGTGGACTTTTAATGTGGAGAAGATAATAGACTTTATGGTCTATTTGACTCTTCTAATGGTTTGCTCGTTCCGCTGCAACTATGGTTGAAAATTTTTATCATATACCATATGTTCTAAATCTCTGATTTAATTCTGTTGAAGGCTATTGATAACTTTTTTTTATCTTTAGTCACGATATTCTTTACTGGGCTAGTTGTGCTCACCCTTCTGTTTCACAATTCCTTTCAGGTAATAAGAGTGTAGCTGGGTCGAGCGGGGGTAACAAGAGAATAGAACGGTGGTCATCATTTAGTAATTATATTTGGTGAATCAAATAGGGTGAGGCAAACCTAACGTTGGAAGGGTGTTTTGTCACTATCATACAAGATGTCTAATGACATACAACCTCGTGTCATCATAAGACAGGGATGTGCTCATCCACTTGCTGAGTATATTTACGAGCACTACCTATATAATCTTGGTGTTTGTTTGAAGTATAATTCTTAATTAGAGACATCAGAGATAATGATAAGTCAAGAGAAGACTCATCATTGGGAAGAATATGATAGTAATCTTCTCGTTTTTCTTTGGGGTATATTGGGTCAACCAAGGATAATTCTGTGGCCATATGATATCTATCACAACCTAGAAGCATGGCCTCCCATGTACAAAGGTTTCCTTGAGCACTTCCCAAAGATTCTAATTTCTAAAACAGTTTTTGACTATACCTTTATGTAAGGTGTCATTGTTAGGTGTTGTCCACGGTTGGGACATGTGTCACATTTGTTATATATTTGTATCCAAACATACAGCATACGTGTTGTTGTATTTTGCACGACAATTGTTGTAATAAAGTTGTAGTTATTTTCTATACCATGTATTTGGCGACTCAAAATAGGTTGGATGGAATGGACATGTTTTGGGGTCGTTACAACTGCAATTACAAATTGTTACAATTCCCATCAACAAGAACTCTTCTGTATTAACTGATACAATCCAAATCAAATTTTGGCACAGCTAGCATATTGTTCACAATTCAATTACAACACAAATTAATTATTTACAACACCCAGAATAATGTCAAGATAAAATTCTAAATTATTCCAAAATTTGAGAAGTTCCAGAACATGAACAATACATTCTAAATACATCAAAATTTCCAAATCTTTCCAAATCAAAACAAGATATATCAAATACCCATAATCATAACAAGATAAAATTCCAAATTTTGAGAAGTTCCTGTACATCAACAATACATTCCAAATACATCAAAATTTTCAAGTCTTTCCAAATCAAAACAAGATATATCAAATTCCAAATTCTATACACTCAAATATATCAAATTTCCAAAGGGGATCAAATCAAATATATTAATTCCAAAACAAATAAATACAACACATCCTATTCTAAATCAACAACAAAATTTATTCAAGTACATAACAAAATTATATTATACAAACCTACTATATTAGGAGATAGATGGGATATCATAGTTAATAAACTTTTTGCCCTACCAAGGTAAACAAAATATTATAGCCGCCTTCAATTGACATCAAGGAAGAAAACCACACAATTAATCAAGCAAGCCTACCCCCCTCAAATCGTTGTGGTAAGTATAGAATTATGACGGAAGATATGTTTAATTCTAGTTCCTCAAATTCTTCTCATGATAATATTGACATGGATAATATTGGTGCTCATAACATCAACCAAGCGCATATTAACGATTCAAAAAGTCCATACGAGGCGGAAGATTTTTATAGAAACTATGCACGAAGTAGTGGATTTGAAATAAAAATTGGGGCAAGTCATAAACATGCCCGCTCCAACAATTTGTCCAATAGACTTTTTACGTGTACCAAAGCAAGAAAACTGATTGAAAGAAAGAAACAGGACATTGATGAAGCTGAGGGTAGCAAGGTCAAAAGAAAAAGGGATTCAATAGGTCGCACGATGTGCAAAGCTAGAATGTCTGTTGTTCAT
The DNA here is from genome assembly GCA_016801055.1 of Panax notoginseng. Lineage (NCBI taxonomy): Eukaryota > Viridiplantae > Streptophyta > Magnoliopsida > Apiales > Araliaceae > Panax > Panax notoginseng. Next base: position 210,918,776 of record CM029016.1, on the reverse strand, counting down.
CTACAAAAAGAAGATACATGAAAAGTTTCAAAAATTGAGTTGACCCATAATCATGATTTGGTTACTCCGAGCAGGAAAATTTTCATTTAAACACGAAAAAATATAACTCCTGTTGCTCGAACTTTAATTGAAACTTTAAATAACGGTGGAGTTGGGCCAAGTAAAATGATGAATATTTTTAGTGAAATAGGATGAGGAAGGGAAAATGTTGGTTTCAGTGATAAGGATGTTCGGAATGTTGTGCGAGATTTAAGATGTGACATAATAGATTCAAACGATACCCAAGCAACACTGCAGTATTTGAAAAAACTTTCAGCGAAAAATCCTCTATTTTTTTACGATATCAAACGAGATGAAGATCATCGTATCGCATGCATTTTGTGAATAGATTACCGATCAATGATAGGTTACAAAATTTTTGGTGATGTAGTGACTTTTGATACAACTTATCGGACGAACAAGTATTCCATGGCGTTTATTCCGTTCACGGGGGTAAATCACCATTACCATTCCGTTTTGTTTGGTTTTGCACTGATACATGATGAAACAGAGGATACTTTTGTATGGGTCTTTGAGAGTTGGCTTCATGCAATGAACAATAAGGCACTGCTTACCATTATTACTGAGCAGGACAAAGCCATGAGCAATGCGATTACTAGGGTTCTTCCTGAAACACATCATGCACTTTGCAGCATATTAGTAACAAATTTCCAGAGAAATTACATACATTGTATGATGAGTACCTAATATTTAAACATGATTTTAACTGGTGTGTGTATAAATCATTGACTGCTGCGGAATTTGAGGAGCGATGGGAAAAGTTGATGACAGATTACGAACTGCAAGCCCATGATTGGTTACAATCACTCTAGGAGGTTAAACACAAATGGATCATGGCGTACACAAAGATTTTTTTTGCAGCGGGAATGACGACTACATCCAGGAGTGGGGGAATGAACAGTTTATTCGATGAGTATGTCAATGCGACAATGAGTATAAAGGAATTTATCGTAAACTCAAAAAAAGCCATTGAAAAGCAAGTAATGAGAGAGAGACAAGCTGACTACATAACCTGCCATCGGACTAGAAATATGACTCTTGAATCACCGTTAGAAACGCATGGAGCGGCTGTTTATACAAAAGAGATTTTTAGATGCTTTCAGATTGAGATTGTAAAATCTCATAAGTACATAATGAAGAAACTTCAACATCTAACAACATCGGATATGAAGTCGTACGCAGTGTACAAGACAAACGCCATTGAAGAATCTAATAGGTACTTTACTGTTGTCAAAAATTTGAACATGTCGTTATGCTTTGTAGACACATTGTAAGGCATATGATTGCAAAAAGTACTACACAAATACCGAATAAATACATTTTAAGCCGCTGGTGTAGAGATGGTAACAAAGTGAACGCTGAACTACCAAAGATTTTGACTGAAATGTCCAACTACGAGGAATCTTAGACGATGCGGTACAATTATTTGGTGACACTGCTCCTATGATTAGCTTCTACGGGATCATGCTCTATTAGTGGTTTTAAGCACGTCGTACAGTTGTGCATTGACAATCAACCCATCGTTGAGAAGTTTGACCCTGATGAAGTTAATGTAAATGGCGTGCCAAAAATTCGAGTAGATGATGATGAGGCCGTTCAAGATGAGCCGTTATTGGATCCTATTTGTTCCCAAACAAAGGGGCGCAAGAAAGCTTCAAGAAAAAAGGGTGGGATCGAAGAGGCTGGAAGTCGTAAACAATTGAGAAAGTGTGCAATATGTAATATGATGACCAATCATGATAAGCGGAACCACTACAAAGTTTTGGGCCAAGACAAGTCGGGTGTTTAAAGTTATCTTTATATTTGCTTGTATGACTATAAAATTTTGGTTTTCTTAAATTTTTAACGGACTATTTGAAAGACAGATTTATTGTGTAAATGTGAAGTAATCATTGTTCTCTCCTCTGTTTCTCTATTAATGTATCTTTTATTTAAGTTTCCTCTCATGGTCCCTTCCCCATTTTTCCACTAATAAAAAAGTATGAGATCAATCCATTATTGTTTCTTCTCACTGTATCTACTTTTTAAATCATGTTTATGTTAGTAAATAATATAATGGTAGAACAATAATGGATTCCAAACAAACAAACATAATGGAATCCAAACAAGAAAGAAAATATCCATAGTAATTCAAGGAATCTGATAATATAATAATAGAATCATTTTGAAATATTCACCCATATTTATAAAACAACGTATTACGACAGTTGGTCAAATATACAATCATTACTCTTCATTTGAATCCGAATCTAAAGTTTGGTCGATACAAAGATATTTTAAAGGAATGTCCCTCGCTTTGCACATCCTAAGATCATGTGCTATTCTAAATCTAAAGTTGTAAGCCTCGTTTGGAGTCCACCTCGGTTCCTTCATGATGTTTATCCGGTGCAAAAAGAAATCTACGTATTTTGTAATATAAACGCCACAATCATCTAAATTCCATTGTCTCGGCCTACTCACGCAGACTTCAACTTTCGGCTTCGATCTTGGCCACTTTGCTTTAGGATTTGCCATACGAAGCAACAAAGGAATTAACTCCACCTATAAACCATAAAACAATAATTTAATTCCCTAAACCTTATATGTTTGTATGATGAAATGAAAAATAAGTAATATATTAATGAAGTCACCACAACACCAAAGTTGTTTTGATATAATTGTGACAATGGCATTAAGGGTTTGTCATCATTAAGTTGATCAAATAACATTACTTTCCACTTGTTCACAATCCCAATAAATAGGCAGAAATGACTGTTGCTTTGGTTGATGAATGGAACGAATATGTAATCAGACTCATGAACTGGGGCACCAACTGGAGGATTGATGTAACTTGTTAAAAATTTGAGTGTTGTTGCTTTGCTTACTCCGGCACTTGGTAAGTATTGGATGCCCAAACCCGCAAAGTACGTTGGCATGAAATAAAACATAGCCCATCGTTGGATTCCTTCACTCCTCATCTTAGCTTCTCTGTCTCTCAACAACAACAAATATGCATCCAATACATGCGCCCATAACCAACCATTGGGTCTTAGACAGTTCACATCCTTAAACTCTAAGTTGTATAGACCGCCTGGATGGATATGAGGAAAGTATGACGGGTCGTGAGTTGGACTAAACCAATAGTTATTTAACCAAGTGATTTTATCAATGTTTAAATACTTGACAAGGTGAGTGTGCTTTGTTCCCTTTCTCCTTCTAACAGATAATTTCCTACTGTGTTGAGTAGAAGGAGCAAGGCTACCTTGAGTTTCTTGAACCGTAAGCTGGGGTCCCGTCATGTCAATATCCATTTGTCCAACTTGAGGTTGTGTTGGATTTTGTTCGGCTAGAACCCCTTTGTAATCATTCATGAACGGTTGGTACAGTGTATTGAACCATGACTCATACATGGTTCTTAACTCAGCTGGCAGATCAATTGACATAAACTTCACAAATATAGCATTTGCAGTCTCAATATAAAATTAAAACAAAAACAAAAGTTATATTAGTAAAATAAGGACATCAAATTATAACACAGAAACATGTATAAAAATTATAAATTTAAAAACTTATAGTGTTACAGCCACATATTGGTCAATGAATACCCTTGGCTCGTAATCTTCCCCTTGACGCCTAAAGGGTCGAGGATGGTGTATCCGTCTCCGAGTAATTTCTCTGTACCATGTCATATAATCCTCGGTAGATATCTGCTGCAAACCCTCCAACACTTGCCCTTCAATACTCTCCATGTAGGCCTCCCACAACTTAATATAACTGGCCCTATGATTTTTATAATTTATTCTCTCAAACAATTTATGTTTCGTCCTCAACTCCACCATGTTTTCAACATTAGATGGATATGACTGCAAATATCCAGATTGCCTCATAAATCTGTTAGGCATTTAAAACTCAACAATGTCGTAATGAATCAAAGGTATATGAGCGGCTCCACCTAACCTTGCCTCAAAAAAGTCCCAACCCAAACGTGTGTCAAATATCTGATATGGACGCCACACCCAAACTGTTTCTAACATGTCATTAAACTCTCCTTGGTAAAACACAAGATGGTGATGTGGATCTTTGCGGCGCTGCTATTGTTTGGAATTTGGATCAAAAGAAGTGTATGCCCAGGATAATGCCCTAGGTATCAACTTCTGGGAATTAGGCCTAGGGGTAGGACGACCAATGTTGAACCTTTCGTGAGCCCACATCATAAGCAAGGTTGCACATCCTGCAAATTTTTTTGCTGTTTTTCGAGTAGCCTCATGTAAACCCCTATACAAATGCCCTAAAACTGCTGCCCCCAAGCATATGTAATTATGTCTTCCAATCTTTTCAATAACAATAAATACCTAGGATGGACAATATTTTTACTCTTCATAGGAAACAAAATAGCGCCACACAAATACAACAGGTATGCCTTAGTGTGTTTTAGCACATCATCTGAAGTAGCATCTTTAGGTAATTGTCCATATTTATGTCTTAACCAAGGCAAACTTATGCCCCCCCTTTTATAGCACTGTTCCCAATCCTCTACTGCTACTTGTAGCCCAAAAACCCTTATAAAATAGCTTTTGGGATGTTCTAGTTCTCCGCAAGTTAAAGGTTTTCCTAATATGGGCAACCTGAATATAAATTTCACATCCTCTAAAGTAATGCCGACCTCTCGACATTTTAAGTGAAACGTGTTTGTTTCACTCCTCCAACGCTCAACAAAAGCAGATACAAGAGATGCATCAATCTTTGACACTACATCGTGATGACAAAATATACCAAAACCTAACTGTTCCAGTAGATATTCTTGCTATTTAGTCAAGTTCCGTTCAATTAATTTTGTAGAGATTTGACAAATTTCTAACACACCCCTATCCTACAAGTTAAACAGAAGATACATACATAAATTGTCAAAATATGAAAGTTTTTTACAAAATTTTAAGATAAATTAGATATATGGGATAATAAACTTACAATATTTTGCCATAAGTCAGAAGATACATGATTTTCTTGGTCCCATAAGATAACAGGATCAAAAGGTCCTGGATTTATATCCATATCGATCCTAAAAATTTTACACAATGTCAAGTATTAAACAATTTATAAAAATTCCTTTAAAGAGGTAAACGTCCTATGTAAAAATCTTTGAGATTCTAAAAATTTAGGATCAAAACAAGCAAATAGTATAAGATGAATAACTCAAAACTCAAAGCATATTAGTAGCATCCATCCACTTGTTCTGGTAATAAACTTAACAATAAACCGTTTGAGCAAATTGCAATGTCTGGTAGGCTGATGGATTTTTACTGTTTGTTCTCGCTTTCGAATTAATATCATTATGACATTACTAGTACAACACATTATGACACCCCAACATTTGAGACACTTATTTTTTCTGTTGACGGATCAAACCAATCCAACATGCCTCCTTGCATCACATTCAACACATACCAAATGTTTACAATTACAAATTCAAAGTAGAGAGTGAAGGACTGCTTTGTGGTTTTGGTTGTTGTAGAGTCTAGAGCTGTGTCAATGAGGTGGGAAGACAAAGTTATAGAATAAGTAAGTCGAAAATTGCATTTTAATGAAAAAAATAGTTTTAATATAAAGTTGACCCTTCTCTTTTAGTATAGAGTATAGAAATATTGCTTTCAAAGCAAGACTCAGAGTGGGGAGCTATAACCATGTGAGGCTTAAGATTCTATATAGAAAACCTTTTGTCACATTTGGTGTCAAAAAAAAGGATTAAAATGCACATGCTTGTTGTAAGAGGGAATGTATGCAACTTTTTGAGGTGGTAGCGAGTTCAGGTCTATATTGACGATGTTTAAACTATGCTGAAATCTCTTATATTTTTTGATGTGGTTTGGTTGAAAGTAATATACTAAATCCTTAAATATTCCAAGTTAAACAAGAAAGTTAGTAAACAAACTCATGAGCTGACAGTCGACATAAGCTTTTCTGTGGCATAAACTATACCAAATACTCTCTCAATACCCCTAAAAGAGTCTAATTTTCAAGTAAAACAGAAAAAGTTTTATTCTCGTGTAAAATAATAACTTAATTTGAAAGGACCCTACCAAGAACAACAAGTGGATATAAACTAATACGAACAAGAAAAAGTAGAATGAGAGATTAGGCTGCCACGCTCATCAACAAAATTAATGGAGAACAGCAACATAAATCTCAGATTTTGGAGATCAAATCAACAACCTTACCTGCGAATTCGACCCCAATAGTTGATTTGCAGATGACGTCTTCTAGGGTTCTATCGTTTTCCCCAAAATTGTCGAAAGAGAGATAACATGATTTGATTTGTAGATGGGTTTTCTAGGGTTCTATCGGTTTCCCCAAAATCGCCGAGAGGTCGCCGAAAGAGAGACAAGCGGATTTGATTTGCAGATGGGTTTTCTAGGATTCTATCGGTTTCCCAAAAATCGCCGAGAAGGAGATCGAATTTTGCCACTGTACTGTATTAACGATACCTTTCCCATACTCCGTTCGCTAGGCATACTAGCGGATTGTTAAGTCTGAATTCTAATTGAGGGGCATAAGTGTCCAGAAATTTGATTAAACACGTCCGCTAGAATTACTAGCGGACGATGAGTTACAAGTTCTAATCCCAGCCTTTCATCAATGTAACGGACGGTTTAGAGCCTATATGTCACTTTTTATCCCATAGCATATAGATGCTATGGATCATTCCCATATATATATATATATATATATATATATATATATATATATATATAACAATTATTCATAGCATGTATTTGTTATGAATCAGAAATAGACAAAAAATATTTCTACCTTCCGTACCAATTACCAATGACTAGGATTTGAAATAAGAACTCGGCGTCCGCTAGTAATTCTAGCAGACGAAATTAAATTTTTTTTTTTAACAATTATGCTCAAGCTCAAGCTCAGCTAACTAGAAGTACTAGTGGATGAAGCAAAGTTAAAACAACTATATATGATATACATACTATACATAACCCAATTTGAATTCTATAATTTGAGAAAGCATAACAACGACTCAGATTCATTTTAACTTAATCTAAAGGCTCACATTTCATCTCACACACACAAAATCTCGCTCAAATTTCTTCCTCCTCTTCTCCTTCTCTTTCTCTTTCCTCTGCTCCTTCTCCCTTTCTCTCTCCTCTCTCCTCTCTCCTCTCTCCTCTCTTATCTCAGCCTTCCTTCTCTCTTCTCTCTCCCCCTATTCCTCTCCTCCTTTTCTCTCTCTCCTCTCTCTCTCTCTCTCTCCTCTAGCTGGGTATCTCTCTTCCCTCTTCCTCCAATTACTTAATTAATTGGTATTTTAATATTTTATTTTAAATTATAATAATTTTTGGAGTATGCATACATTTAAAATGTATAATACATAAAATATCAATGGTAAGAAAACAAAATTAAACACAAAATGATACTTTACTTCTAAAAAAAAAGCAATTACAAAATAATTACAAAATCAAAAAATTAAATAGATTCTTTTTCTTTTATTTTTCTTTTTCTTTATCAAATAGAACAAATGTTAACAAATTAGAAAATTGGTTAATTGTTGGCATGATGTGACATCTAAAGTTAAAATACTAGATGTGATAATTAACATAATTTTTAATATTTTTAATATGATATATAAGATTCGTTTCGTAATAAATTTTTTTATAAGTTTGTTTTACGTAAATTTTAATATTTAGGAAAAAAATATTTTTTTGTGTTAATTTGCACTTTTTATGGCCATTAAAATTTTATTTTTACATTAGAAAAAATTATGTTTTTATGTAGATTACGGAAATTTTAATATTTTAATAACTATTTTTTATTTTTTAACATTTATCGCACAAATTCATAATTTAATTAATTAGATCAAGTTAAATGAAAATGATAATATACATATTTATATTTATGGATATATAAATAAAAATGATAAAAGTTTGGAAAAATATTTGACTAACGAAAATTGACCAAAAATAGAGAATGAACACTTTTGCACAACTAATGCATATTTGAGGAACTGTTGTGCCAAAAAAAAAAATGTAAGGAACACTTTAGCAAAAACATGACAAATAGGAGGGTCAAATTTGCTAAGTAATATAAAGTAAGGGGTTTTATGTTTCAGATTTATAATTATTTTATTTTGACTCACATTTTCAGGTATACATTGAAGGATACATGGTGTAGGCTGTAAAGAATACGAAGTTGTTTCTCTATAGGCTACATATGTATATTTTTGTGTTCCGTCTTTTGTAAAGTTAACTAATTACACATAGTTATGATGATTTTGGGTATGAAATGATGGTTGTTTTGGTGTAGAGTTCAAAGGATGGAGGAAACAAAAAGAGTTTTTGGGACGCGTGTTTCTATAGAGAGAATAAAATTGAAAAATTGATTACGAAAGAGAATCATTACTAGAATTAATGATTCTTTCAAAAGCATAATTAAAAGGCCAAGTTTGAAATGTTAAATTTTCTTAATGAACGAACGATTTCATTCAGTCAACCCTCTAGATGAACGAATGATAACTTCTCTGCTAGAAATTGAATAAACCATCTCTTGATACACAAGAGGAGCTGAACCATTTTGAATCTTTCATTTGACAAAGCACAAGGACGGTTGAGATTTCATCTCAATTCTTCCAACTTAATCTAAAGGTTCACATTTCATCTCACACTAAAAATTCCTGCCCAAATCAAATAACAATAATAATAACAATAATGATGATGATGATGATGATGATGATACTAATAATAATAATAATAATAATAATAATAATAATAATAATAAAAATAATAATAACAATAATAATAATTATAATTATAATAGTAATAATAATATTTATTATTATTATTATTACTATTATTACTACTACCACTATTATAATAGTAGTAGTAGTATTAGTAAAAATAATAATAATAATAATAATAATAATAATAATAATAATAATAATAATAATAATTACTAAAAATGTACTTTTATTGAGTGAAATTAAAACTGTTTACAAATATACAAACTGATTACAAGTTGAATTGACTTGACTTACTTAAAACATTAAGAAATGTAGAAGAGTAGAAGGGGGGCTAAGAAGGGCTTAACAGCGGTGGAGGCTAAAGATTCATCTAAGAAGGAGCTCAGAGTCTTTCGAAGTCTGCCTCAATAACTAAGTTCGGTTTCCTTTTATAGAATAAGGAAAGAACTATTACAAAGTTACTATTACAAAATAAATGATTACAGACAAAAATTACTATTCATGAACAATGCTGACTTTTTTACTATTCATTGACGCGTCTGGCAACTTTTGACAAAGTGGCCACAACTTTTGACTTGAGAGATGCTTTCGGCGGAAAAGAAGAATCTGCTTTCGACTGAGGGCATCTTTTGACTGGCTGCAGGGAGCAGGTGCATGTGACTTATGAGAAATGTCAGGCAAATGGGTCCTGAGCATCCTGTAGGTTGATGGTGCCATAAGGGTCATCATCTTCCTCATAGTAACTGTGGGAATCCGATGAAGAACCTGCAGAGGCTTCTTCATGCAATTCATCAATTCTTTTATTCAATGCCTGTGCTATTAATTTTAATTCTTTTCCAGAACAATCTTTGAAATTAGATATGCTACGGGAACAAGATGAACCAGTGGGACTGACTCTAGACTTTTTTTGATTTTTTACTGACACTTGACTCTTTTGATTTTTGACTAGACGGTTCTGTTGTAGAGACTGGGAGAACCTTGAAAGGAGAAGCAGGAAATTCTAACTGGACTTGACCTATAATTCTATTGACATCAAATTTGTCCCACCATTTGACAAACCATTTACGAGTAACTAGAGGAAAAGGATCTGCAGAAGGGGACGTAGGAGATGATTGTGACTAATTTCACTGGTTGGGGGTTGAATGTGATATTCCCATCGAAGAATCCAGCGAATCTTATATTTACTTACAAACTGGAGAAGGACTGGGACACCTTCATATGCTGGATCAATTTTTTTATGATTACAAAAATGATTGAGCTTGACTTTCAGGGGGTCAGGAAGAAGGTTATAGGTAGAACCAAATCTCAACCACCAATGCGAAAACCAATATGGGAAATGACTTTTGAATTTATGATCGAACTGAACAAACCAAGAATGACTGTGTGACTCATTTTGATGGAGGAAAACTTTATACCAAGCTTCCATGTAATCATAATAACAAAAAGAGTTATCTTGATTAGAAAGCTGCATAAGATCAGAGGGATGTTTTCCCCATTCGAACATCTGAATAAACTGTTTAATATATAACGAATGGTAAAGAACTTTGGCTTTATCATTGTTGGCAAAAATGGGTTTAATAAAGATTGACTCTGTTTCAACAAGAATGTCCTTATAATACACAAGGGATTTATAAGGAGCAAGGGGCATGAAATGCCAACCAGACGGAAAGAACTGGGAGGTCAATTTGACTGGGTCATTTCTGGGTTTCATATGAGGTTCAATATGAAATAAGAAATTGGTCCATCTAAGCATGTACTCAGACGGAGGATTACTGGGATTTGGACTAGAGGCTTTGGACTGAAAAGGGTCGACTGGAATTGGGTTACTAGCTAAGGCTGAACTATAGGGCTTGGGCATCGTCCCAAGGATAGTGAACTTGTTACTGGTTTGGTAAATTGGGTTTACTGGATGAGGAACCAAGGCTCCTTTTGGCTGATTACTTGGGCCAGTAGGGTGACCCGGACCACGAGAGGTTGATGCACCGCGGATACTCATGAAGGATGCACGGTACCTGTGTTAATAAATTCCCGAGTGAGAAAATCAGGAATGAAATTGTTACTGCCTTTAATGTATTCAATATCAAAATCAAAGATACTTAAAAGGGCTTGCCATCTAGCAAAGGAGTGTTTAGAAGCTATGTTTTCAACATCTTTTTCTAACACATATTTTGCAGATTTGCAATCAATTCGAACTAAAAATTTTTGATTTAATAAATCAATTTGAAATCTACTAATACATAATACAAGAGAAAGTATTTCTTTTTTAATAGTGCTGTAATTTAACTGTGTACTATTCCATGCACCGGAATGGAAACGGACGATTTGTTCTGGGAAATCTGGAGTTAACTTTTGCTTGAGAATACCTCCGAAACCAATATCAGAGGCGTCAGTTTCAACAATTTTAAATGTAGAATCATTGGAAATACCAAGACAGGGCAATGCCTTGATGTATTTTTTGACTTGTTGGATGACAGAAGTATGAATGTCAGTCCATGGAGGAGGATTGTCTTGCAAACGCTGAAAGAGAGGTTTGCAAATTTTCCTGAGGTTTTTATAGAACTTGCCAATATAATTGAGCCAGCCCAGAAACCTCTGCAGTTGGATTTTATGGGTAATTTTATCTGGGAATCTGTCGACGAATTGAATAGCTCTATTAATTGGCCGTATGAGTCCGCGATATATAATTAATCCAAGAAACCGAACTTTAGCTTGAAACAAGCTGCATTTGGAAAGTGAAAGAACAAGTCCATTGTCTTTAACCGTTTTAAAAAATGATTTCAAATGTTTGACGTGTTCTTCAATGGAATTGGAAAAAATGAGAATATCATCAATATATACAATAATAAAATGACTGAAAGGATTCAAAATATCATTGAGGATATTCTGGAATTCACTGGGAGCATTTTTTAAGCCAAATGCTTGGACATTCCATTCATAATGACCAAATGGAGTGGTGAATGCAGTTTTATATCTGTCTTCTGGGTGAATAGCAATTTGCCAAAACCAGATTTGAGGTCAAATTTACTAAAGATGGTGGCATTACTCAACCGGTTAATGAGGTCATCTTTATTAGGCAGGGGATACCTAATCCATTCTAGGACTTTATTTAATGGCTTGTAGTTGATTACTAACCTGGGAACACCTCTTTCCTTTTCTGCTTCATTGTTAACATAAAAGGCAGGACATGACCATGGGGATTTACTGGGTCTAATTAATTTTTTACTAAGGAGATCATTAATTTCCTTTTTGCATAGCTCCATTTGTTCATGATTCATTTGAATAGGCCTGGCCTTAGTAGGAATCAAATGTTCTTTGAATTCCTTAGCGTAAGGGAGCCTTACAACATGTTTTTTTCGATGCCAAAAGGCATTAGGAGAATCAGAACAAAGGTTGTCCTTTAAATAAGTTTTTAACTCTTCAATTTTTTCAAGTACATCTTTATGGTGAAGCTGTTCTTCAATTCTTTTGTATTTAATTTCTTCTTTTAAGAAATTTAAATGGGTGGATTTACAGTTTAATAAATTTAATGACTTGGAAATGGACTCTTCTTGAATAAACTTTAAATCTCTTTCTTTTGGTTTAATAAGAAATTTAAAAGTTATTCTTTTACCTAAATGTTTACAGCTTAATCCTTCATTACTGGTAGTAAACGGGTATAACAAATATATAAATGGTAACCCTAAAATAATTTTATCGATAAGATTGCGAATTAAAACAAATGATATTTTAAAACACATATTATCTTGACAGATATGCACTTTAGGCAATTTATATTTGATTTTCATTTGACTACCATTGGCTGAATTTAATTTTTCATTGGTTTTCTTATAGTATTTGGTTGGAATAAGACCTTCCTGAATACAATTCAAATCCGCACCTGTATCAACTAAGGCGGGAAGACGTATTGAAAAAGTGTTATCGACAACCAAATCTATAGAGATATACCATTTTTGAATGGTAATACCTTTAACTCTTTTAAGAGAAAGACCTTGAACGAATAGATCTGGTTCATCTTTAATTCCTGAAGATTCTGGCTCATCGTGATTTTCATCACTAGAGGAGGAATCATGAACTTGAAGATCTAATTTCTGTTTCTCTAAGTCTTTTCTTAAATTAGAGACTTCAATCTTTAAATTAGATATCTCTTTTTAAGTTTATTAACTTCTTGATTCAATTCTGGAAGGGTAACTTCTTTAACTGGGGTTTTAAATCTTTCTAGAGTTTTATTAAGGCTAAATATCGGTTTATCTTTAGCTTTAAAAATCTTATCTTTGACTCTAGTATCTTTGGTTAATAAATCTTTTAACTGCTTAATATATTGAATTTTAAGCTCAGGATCAGAAATTTTACTAATTAAGTCGATTAACAAAGAGCTTTCTTCATCCTCTTTGGTAATAACACTTAATCTTTTAGTGCAACAATTTTCATTACAGTTATCAACACAAATAGTGACTTCTTCTTCGTTACTATCAGTTTCATTGTTACTAGTACTGCTTTTAGAAGAATAGGGGATGCTAGATCCTTCATCAATATCTGCATTGTTTTCTATTCTCATTAACTCTAATAATTGTTCTGTATCTTCATTAGAGATATTTAACTGAGATAATTTTTGTTTTACTCTACATTCATTTTTGTAGTGTCCTTTTTGCCCACAATTGTGGCAAATGATTTTACTCTTATCATATTTTTTAGTCCTTTTATTATATTTTTTATTAACTGGTTTGGGGTTATTGTAATAATCGTTTTGATTGTTATCCTTTTTATGAGTATGTTTACGTTTGTGACGTTTATGTGTTTTTGGATGATCAATATACCTGTGTTTATGCTTTCTTCTAGAGGGAGCAATAAGAGGCAGACCATATTGTTCACAAAATGTTCCTAACTCATATTTTGCTTTTTTCTTATCTTTACTAGCTTGTTTAGCTAATTTAAAATCAATGCACATTTTTAAACCTATTTTTTGAATATAACTGATTATGTCACCATAAGTGAGATTATCATAATCAATATATCCTAAGTTTTTACTCAACTCTTCTCTAACTTTATGAGCGAATAATGAAGGCAAACCATTTACAAATTTTTCTTTCCAGAAAGGCTTGTTGCTATCATTTCGCAGCATAACTCTAGAGGTAAACACATCTTTGTACCACCTGAAGTCACTAAAAGTTGGACAAGTGAGATTACTGAGTTGATCGTGAATTCTTTCTGTTATGTTACTAGGAGTTCCTACAAAATATTTTATTATGGTAAAAATTAAAGTATTTACTCCATCTGGCGGACCAACACCGACATCTTCATCAAAGATGGGGTTGCCGTCATCGTCTAACTGGATAGGATGAATTATTGATAGTCTAGTATCTTCCGTGAGATGTCTTTCCCACCAAGATCTAAGAATACCAGTGAATCCACTAGCTATTAACTCAACGATTTCTGGTTGTGACAGATTGTTGAATTTAGTGATATAGCTATTTGCTACCATAGACATGTGATTTAATTTGTTTAAAATTTCTTGTTCACTAAGACCATCAATGTTCCATTCATAAATTTTATTAGCTGAAACAGAGAATTGTTTATCTAGGTTTCTCTCTTCGAATTGTAAATCCGGAGGAGTAGGTCTAGAATACCAATTCCTGGTTAAACTAGTGTTTTTGACTGTTAACTTGTTCAATTGATCATTAAAATCTGGGATTGAAGTAGAATCAGAATAGTCAGCTTGACTATCACTTTCTACTTCAGTTTCAACTTGATCCAAAGTAGAGACAGTACCACTTGGACCAGGTTCAGTTTTTAGTTTTTTGAATAACTTGTCAATAGATTTAATTAAGTTGCTATCATCATTAGGTAAACCTAATTTACTTCTATTTTCAGGTAAGTTAATCAAAGGATATTCAATTTTAGCATCTGGTTCTTTAATACTTGTTTCTTCAAATTTTTCTTCAATTCTATCAAGCTGTCTTCCAACAGTTGCTAAGTATTGGTTACTAAAATTTAATTGTTCAATAATTTTTTTATCATCTTTATTGCCATCTGAAATTTTAAAGGGACTGGCAACAACAGATATGTTCTTAACAGGGATAAGGACAGTTTCTAGCGGAGGATGACTAGAACAAACCTTAGACCTATCTTTTTTAACCCATTGACTTTTTGTTATAACATTACACTTACTTTGGTATTGATCATACCAGTCATAAAAGGTAATATTTATTTTTTTCATTTTTTATAAATCGCTTCCATCTATTAACAATTTTATCTCGCTCTTTTTCTGTTGGGTGGTTTGAACGAAATAAATGTCTTTTTTCTTTATTATTTTTAGAATTAAAATCCTGTACAAGATTATCCCATTCAAGAATAAAATCTTTTTTAATAATTCTTAACTGATTGTTAATGGGAATTTCAAAATCAGACTGAGTGGGAAGCTCAGAAGGAGTAGGAGAGGAAGAACTCTCTTCTTCAACTAGATCATTTTGAGTGTAACATGGGTGACTAGCTTGACCATGATGTAAAATACCTTTTAATTTAAGTTCTCTTAAAGAAGGGTTATTAAGAATTTCAGTGTCTCTTCTTGAAGATGTTATAGTACTAGCCGAGTCTTCAATAATAATCAGTCTTTTATTGCGTTCAAAACTTATTTTTACTGTTCCATATGAAAATTGTCTAATATTTTCAAGGTTTATTAGATTTTTAGCTACAGGTTGTTCAGGTATTTCACTGGGTAAAGTCCATTGACTAGGGAGAGTAATATCTTTCCAGAGAATGGTTCTCGGGATCTGAATATTAGCATCACTAGTTGAACTTTGAATTAAGACAGTTTGATCTTTTGGACTTTTATTGAGAGCATGAACGTTTAGGTTAGTTTTCATGGTCTTATAATAAATCCGGTAAATCAAAGCTATCGGCTGAGAACCCTCAATCATTTGAGTAATTTCTCCAGCAGTTTTAATATTTAATGTCAAGGCTTTTAATAAATTTTTATCACTTAGGCTCAATGTGAAATCAGGAAAGCAATTGAAATGGATAGGTCCATTATGCAGACTAGATTCCATTGCGCCGATCATGCTAGGATAATAATTCAAGAATCGTGCATCTCTAAGGCAGAGATGAATACTTGAATTAATTCCTTTAATGTTTAATGGTTTAACAGCCACTTGAACTAATCCAATGTGAATAAAATTATAACCTTTCTTTTTATGTTTTTTAATGACTTCGGGATCCAAAAGACTACAATTTTCGTATTCTTTATTAATGGCATAAACCTTTTCAACAGTTTTGACATTATAATCTGTTTTAAAATTGTCCAAAAATGTTGACTGATAAATTTCCTTAGGGGAGACCCTAGGTATATTCCAATTGTGCAAGGCTTGACTGATATTTTCATAACTGTGGGTTTCCTGGTTAACTATGTCTGGGACAGGAGGCAAAGTCGACCGATTACTAGTTGAGGAGTTAGATCTAAACAATCTATTCATTTTACCAAGTTCAAAATAAATTTTTATTCATTATCCTTCCATTCATACCCTATTATTATTATTATTATTATTATTATTATTATATTATTATTATTATTATTATTATTATTATTATTATTATTATTATTATTATTATTAGTACAATCATAATTATTATAATAATAGTAATATTTATAATAATTATAATAATAGTAATAATAATAAAAATTAATAATAATAATAATAATAATAATATAATATAATAATAATAATAATAATTAATAGCAATAATAATAATAATAGTAATAGTAATAGTAATAGTAATAATGATTATAATAATAATAATAATAATAATAATAATAATAATAATAATAATAATAATAGTAATTATTATTATTATTATTATTATTATTATTATAATATTTATAATATAATTATAATAATCATAATCATAATAATAATAATAATTGTAATAATTATGGTAATAGTAATAATAATAGTAATAATAATAACAACAATAATAACAATAATAATAACAATAATAATAATAATAACAATAATAATTATAATAATAATAGTAATAATTATAATAATAATAGTAATAAATATAATAATAGTAATAATAATAATAATAATAATAATAATAATAATAATAATTATTAGAATAACAATAAAAACAAAATATTTAATAATAATAATAATAATAATAATAAATAATAATAATAATAATAATAATAATAATAATAATAATAATAATAATAATAATAATAATAATAATAATAATAATAATAATAAATAATAATTGTTATTGTGGTAGTGTGGTGAATTATGAAAATTGTTATTGATGATTTGTAAGTTTTGTAAACAAGTTTAGATTTTTCTGGATATCTATTTTTAAAGAAAAATTAATTATTTTGGTGGTTTGGTGAGATATGATAATTGTTATGTGTGATTGTAAATTATTTTAGGTTATAAAAAGTATTTAGGTAATGTAGTATTTTTTGAATTTTAATCTAATTTTTTGTTATGTCGTGCCTTCAGGCCCTGACAATTACTAGCACATACTATAGATTAGGAATGATTAAAATTATATATTATTATTATATTAAAATATAAGTTAAAATTTATATATTTAATAAATTAAATAATAAAAAATTCTATATCCTACTAAAAAAAACTCTAAATAATAAACTATAAACCCTAATTAGTAAACCCAAAAACTTAGTTAATAAATCCTAGATCATATTTAGGGTTTAGAGTTTATTAACTAGAGTTTAGCTAGGGTTTACTAAATAGGATTTAGAATTTATTACCTAGAATTCATGATTTACTAATTAGGATTTAGAATTTATTATTTAGGGTTTATTTAGAAGGATATTGGATTTTTTATTATTTAAATTAGTAAATATATAATTGTTAGCTCATAGTTTAATATAATATTAATATATTGTTTCAATCCTTCTTAATATATATAGTATGTATGTACTATATATAGAGTATTTATACTATGTATATCTTATATAGCTACTTTAGCTTTGCTTTATCTGCTAGTAATTTTAGCGGAGCTTGTGAAATTTTGACTTTGACCCTATTAGAAATTGGGGTATAATTGTACCAAAAAAATTTAATCTCGTCTACTAGAACTACTAGCGGACGCCGAGTCCTTTTAAATCACAACTGTTGATCGAAATGTAGAGATGTTATTTGCCTATTTTTAATCTATAACAAATACATGTTATAGATTATTTACCATATATATATATATATATATATATATATATATATATATATATTCTTTGAAATATTTAATTTAAAATCAATTTATATCAATTTAACATGTTAAATGTGAGACTTTAACTCAATACGGGCCACAAGGTGAACAAAACATTTGTAACATTTGTATGCATTTATAATAGGGTTAATTACATATTTTAGACATTTTTAAAAATAATTACAATAATAGTGCATCCATAAAATAATTATAAAAGTAATACACTTTCCCATATTTATTTACAATATTAGTGCAATTAGGATTCCTTAATTTAGGGGATTAGTATTCCGGTAGTGAGTTATCGAAGCGAAGATCTCGTGTCCTTCATATAACACTAATACACAGAAGAAGGCATCATCTGTTTTGACTCCCAATACACATTCTCTCTCTACAAAACTATTTCAGCTTCAAAGTCCTTTGCTTTTCCTTAGTTGATGGTATTTTACAAAAATGATTGTTGACCTGATGAGCAGTGGTTACACTTTTGGTGCCAAAATGGAAGAAACCACTATCCAAGAAGCTGCCACCGCCGAACTTCAGAGTGTCAAGAATCTCATCAGGGTTCTTTCTCACTCCTCCCAACAATTTCACAACCAAAACCCAACAAATCACTCATCTTCTTCCTTAACCTCCATGGATTTCGGCAATACCGATTACAGAGCTGTAACAGATATGGCAGTGAACAAATTTAAAAAGTTCATTTCTCTGCTCGACCGGAATTGAACCGGTCACACACGGTTCCGAAGAGGCCTAATCGTCCACCACTAACAGCATCAACAGCGGCCGGAAACCCAGACTCACGAATTAGAGCCGTTGATTCAGTTAAATGGGCATCAACAACAACACTACCACCACCACCACATCCACACCTGTAGTTTTTTTATAGTGCAGTTGGTAGCCAAACATTCATACCAAGGTAACCAATTCAGTATTATTAGGTTACCAATTTATTTTGAATGTGATACAAGTGGTAGCCAAACCTTCATGCAATGGGTTGCCAAACTTTCAAACCAAAGTAACCAATTTATGCTGCAGGTGTGGAGGTAGATTGGTTACCTTGGTATAAAAGTTTGGTTACCTTTGTATGAAGGATTATTTATCAACATTACATTATACATCACTCTCTTATCTCTCTCTTTCCTATGCAGTGTTCTTATTTTCTTTTGGACATGAAATTGGAATTGGAATTTTCGGACATGAAGAAATTGTGAAAAATCAAATAGCCATGTTTCTCTATCCAGTTGCTGAAGCTTGACTAATATTTTCTCTACGAGTCCACTGTAATATTCGAAGATGAAGGTTTCTACTTGAGGTGGGTCGCACCAGATTACAATGGCGGCCAATGCTCTGCTCTCTCTTCGTTAAGAAAGGAAAAGTTTGTAATACATCGGGTTTTAGTTTCGGATGTACAAGTAATTTGTTTGGGTTATTGGACTTACTAACTTAGAGTTAGTGAAGCCAATTAAGAAATTAGGCTATCTGATCTATGCTCATATTTGTTTGGGTTAATTATTATTTTGAATTTGAGTGTGTTTTTGTTGTTAGATCTCATATATTTGAATTTGAATTATTAATTATGGCAGTTATTTCTCCTTGATTTTAGGTTTCCTTATTAATGTGAATTGCGTTATTTTTGTAATTATTTTGTGGATGCACTAATAGTGTAATTACTTACTAAATGTTGTATATTATTGTAAAGGACCCTTTATAATATGTGGACCTTTGGGCCATATTAAAAAGGAGATTTGGAATGACCTACCATGTTAAAACATACCACTTAAAAGTAATTAGTGCTCTTATATCACGTGGGCCCAAGTGTACATTAGGGTTCACATGATCTAATTAAATTAAATGTACAAATTAGAGTTCACAATACAATTAAATAAATGGCAGAAAAGACGGAAATGAATGAACAAGACTACAATTAATGAACGAAGCATTAAATGAACAAAAAGGAAAAAACCCTAGGGTTTTGGCCTCTTAGGGTTCGACCACCCTAGGGTTCAACCACTCCAAGATGACTCCTTCTTAAGAGAAAAATAAATCAATCTCTTCCCTGACTTAATTTGGTTGGAATTATAGGAACGAAACAAGGAAAATGGACAAAAGAAAGTTAAAAGTACCCTCTAGGGTTCGGCCCCCTTAGAGCGCGACCCCCCATGTCTAAGTTCTTCTGAGGATTTTCGGCTACGAGATTCTCAAATAAAGAAGGAAGAGCAATAAAACGTGATTTGAGCAACAAGAGCTTTGAAGCATGAGATCGAGGAAGAACCTTCATGAGTCCACTACTACAAAATAATAAATAGATAACGCGTAAAAAACGTTGTGGTTGCTATCCCAGAAACGTCGTGGTTAAGGGTGTCATCTATTTAACACCCTTTATACAACGTTTTTATAACGTTGTAGTTTGACACATTATACAACGTTTTTTTCTAAAAACGTTGTAGATTTGTTTTTCAAAAATTATTAGATGCTTGAAAACGTTGTAGATGGTATGATTCCACAACGTTTTCTGGCTAAAAATATTGTAATTTAATATATCAGACAACGTTTAGACACATTTACACAACGTTTAGAATGTGTCATCTATTTAGACAAATTTATATAACGTTTTTAAAACGTTGTAGTGTGACTTAAAAATGTTGCAATACATGCATATAACAAATTATAGCTAAAAATGTTGTGTTTCACCTATATTACAAGTGCACCTGAAATTTGCTAATGGCATGATATATAACTAAAAAATGTCTAAATTCTCATTTAAATTTAAAGTCAAAATGTATCAACCATTCAAAATACATCCCAATAATACCATTCATTTATAGTTTCAAATTACTACATCCACAAAATATATACCAAACTATCTATATATACATCTCAAATTTACATCACACAGATGCCCCTGTAAAGTGATTTTGTAGCCTGGACAGTGTGCAAAAGTCGATTAGCACATTAGCACATGTACACGTAGACCAAAAACCACACCACACAGCTGATGGAGATTGAACAGGTTCTTTCTCAACTGTGGATTTAACACTAAAGGTAGAACCATTTGCAGCATCTACATTTGGTTTGTCTTCTCCAGCACTGATGGTAGTGCTTCCCTAGAAAATATAAGCATGTTATAAGCTCAAACAATGTGAAGAATGATAGATTGCAAGGACATAAAGTTCTACTGTTCAGTGCAATCAAGTTGTCTTGATATCCATATTAAATAGTGCTAAATCTGGAATATGAATTAGCATACCAGTATGAGAAACAGGAACTAGTACAGTACATGGTATATTAGGGCGGGTATATATAAAACACCCTACTTAGGATGTGCTTAGAAAGTTATACGTACACTACTTCACCCACCTTAATATTTTACAGCAAACAATCTGATAACTTTGCTGGCCTAGAGATATATTTTATGTTGAAGAGTTGTTCAAGCATAGATTGCCTCTTAATGTTTTGGAGTTACATAAAGACAGAAATTTTAGATCACAAAATTTTTGTTTACAAAGAATGTACCACATTTTCCATTGTGCAATCAGGATCTAAAGATAGTTTAAGTGAGAAATATATGCAAACTCTTCATCTTACCTTCCGAAGGAGGGCATCTTCACTTTGCTTTTCTCTATTTAGACAGTCATCGGGAACTTTATCCAACACTTCTCCATTAGAGGAAATTTTCGATATGCTTCCATCCTTTTCATTGACAGAGAGATCCTGAAGATCGTCACTAGCATCATTGCCATCCTTCAATTTTTTTCTATTCTTATGATGATGGTGATGATGACCGTGACTCTATGAATTAACTTTTCCACATATATACAACCACAAAGAATTAAGACATTCGTTTTTCACAAAAGCACAAGACTAATGATTTCAAGCCCCCCTATACACATGTTCCAGCGGAAACTCAGATTAGAAGTAAGCCAAAAACAATCTTTACGACCACAGAATTGCGCCTTCACTCATAAATAAAGCATTTTCCAAGAAAAACATCAAATGATGATGCAACTATCACTACGCATAGTTTTTGACGAAACTCCTCTATGAAATTTTTTGTTTTTAAGTAAATGGACAAGAAATATTATATCGTCAACCTTCTGGAAAGTTGTATGTCACATGTCTAACTTGCTAGTTCTAACTATAAAAATCAATAGTGTAGTATCAAAAGGATAACATGCACTAAGATGGTTGAGGCAGTAATACAAATGCAAGTACACATCCTGCTGACATTGATAGAAAGAGCACATGCGTGCTGTTTAGACTTACCCAATATGGACAGTCTAACATAAAGATCTCTTAAAGAATGTGAATGTGAATGTGAATGCCCCAAATAAACTTGATGAGCATGGTCTATATGGTGATCTTGTGAATGGATGTGTTCGGCACCTAAAAAAATATAATTTTATCTTCTTAACAATTTATGGCAACAACACCTGCCTGAAAACGAAAAACCATAGAGGTCCTCTATCAGTTCAAAACCAGAGGTGCATATATAAAAAGAAAGTAAAAGCCTGGCAACTAAGAAAAGTCAATGACTACAAGATCTTTGACAGAAGAATAAACCACTGAAAATCTGAAGAGAATAGTATTACTGCAAGGAGTGAGGAACATATACTGATAGTAAGATTTACTACTCCACTTCCAAGAAAAACATGGAGGTTTTAAAATAACAAAAAGAAGCATGATTCTTAACTTTGTACATGGAAAGACTCTGCAGCAGTAAATTAATTTATATGTCCCGTGTTTATATTAGTAATGGACATTCTAAATTCAACACAGAAGCTAAATTAGTTAATCCATCAGTTTACATGGACAACCAAAAGTCACCAAGTCAGAAACTGATTAATTACAAGATGCTTGTAGAAGTGACATATGTAATTCTTCATAAAGTTTTAACATTAATACATAACAAACATGATGCATATAATAGATGTATCCACTGTATAATTAAAAGCATAAACTCACACAGATAAAAGTAATTCTACATCAATCCAAAAAGAGGAAATACTGGATGAAGAATCTAACCCCAAATACAGCCAAAGAGTCAACAATTGCCTTTGATGGCTTTCCTTGTCCTGCAATAAATCATAGTTCAGATTTTGTCTGTTGGCAAATGAAATGACAATACTGAATTTAGCAAAAGCAAATACTAGAGCTAAGAATAACAACATATGCAAGTCCTAACACTCAAGCTACTTACTCAATACTAATGGCAATATAATCAGGCAAATAAGGGAAGCCAAGCTCACCAACAGTGAGCAGCCTATTGCATGAATCCAAAGACCTAGTAATCGCACCAAAAGAAAGGGTGAATAATAGACGATCATGAAGATATAAAATCCAATCTAAAATCTCTATCTAAAGGAAGGACTAATAGTTTCTCAGTTTCCCGGTGATATACAGAAACATTAGTTAAAATTAACAACTTGACAATACACCCACATTAAAAGGAAATACAGAATAAGACTACCATGCAATTTTGAAAGATTCAGCTCATTCAGACAACTTATCCAGTACAGAACATACATATTTAACAATCATTGATTTACCTGAATGCAGGACATTGATGCTAGAATATTGGGATTACTCCAGGTTAGTTGAAACATATATTAATGGAATGAGCAAAATCAAGCAAGTATTGTGCACATTCATCATAAGAAAATATTGTACTAAGCTTAAGAGTCCAAAAGAAGTTGAAAGGATCAGTTAACAATCACAAAACGACATGTTAGTACCAAAGACATAAGGTAGCATCTGTGGATGACCTCTTGAAATGGGTGTTCAGGAATCCTTCAATGCTTGCAGCCTCCCTTTAGTTTAGAAGTCTTGAAGAGTTTGAAAGCAACCTACAAAGCTAATTCTTGGTCACAACAGTCCTTCAAACCTTTCTTTTAAACAAAAACAGAGATGGACTGTTTGGTAAAGTGAGGGAGACAAAGGAGACATGGAGAAAATTGGATAATGTACAGGATATAGGCAAAAATTCCATTTGATAAGTGTGACATATCCAAAATAAATTTGAAACTCAAATACGTGTAGGCCATGTAGAGAATTGGGTAATGGCTTGTGAATTTACTAATAAACTACACTTAATGGAGATCAAGGGCTAAAAAAAAGAGGTAATGGATTGAATATCTTTTTTAAAAATATGCACCGACACCTTCATTTCAGTATTCATTTTCTGTCTTTAATACGCACAAAATTACAGATCAAATAAACTATTCACCATTGGAAACACAAAATATAAATCTTATTACATTTCTAACATAGGTTTAGCGAGAGAGAAATAGAGTTGTATGATTGACCTGCTTATTGACTTCAACGCCGATGGCACGCTTGGTAAAGTTCCAGACCTGACCGGTGCGGCCATGGTAGAACTTGTGGGGCATACCCTTATGGATGGCGCCGTTAACCCTGATGTCGACATAATCGTCGATGTGGTAGGTCCTCAGGTAGGTCGAGAGATGGATAGTACCCTTCTTTCTGAAGGCCCGAGAGAAGGAATCCCTCGTTTTAGACCTCAAACCATGTCCGACAGGCATTTTTACTTTATCTTCTCTCCCTAACTCTTACTCACACTCTCTAAAACACGGAGGAAGAAATAAGCCCTATTGTGAAAGCACGGAGAAAGAGTATCTTTTAATTTTAAGTTTTCACTTGAGCGCGTTTTTTGCTCCTTGTTTTTTACATAGATAACATTTTTTATAAAAAAAACGTTATCCAGTCAAAACCAAAAAATTCCCTTTTAAATAGATAACGTTTTTTCATATATATCTACAACGTTTTGTTAAAAAATATTGTGAAAAAAAATACCACAACGTTTTTTATAAAAATATTATGGTTTAAGTGTTGTCTATTTACTACTTTGTACTAGTGGTCCCAAGGCAGAAGGCTTATGGAGGCAACTCATTTTGGAAATTGATTGAGGGATTGGATTGGTGGCTAGAAGATTAAAATGTTATGGGCATTACTATGGTGACTAATGGTATTTCTGAAATTTTACTGAGGTCTTGTGCCTGACGCGTAACCATTTTCCAGGAAACTCTATAAATACTCCTTCCATTCTATATATGAAGGAGGGACTTTTGGACTTTTGGAGAAATTAAAGACTTGGAGATTCTCTCTCAACCCAAAGCATTTAAGAAGGGTCTCTGGATCCTTGCTGCCTTAATAAGGTTCTCGGATCCAAATAGTTCTGCCACATGTCACTGGAGTAATCGCTTAACTGTTCTTCTCCCCTCTTCAATCAATCAATCTATTTCGTACTCTTCGTAGATTTTTCTCCTTCTCAGCCAACACGAAACCAAACTCTAGCAAGGTACAATTTCCTTACTCATATTTCTTTTGCGACTCTGCGGGGGAGCTGTAGAATTTGTGAAGGGTATGCCCACAACTCGAAGTGGGACGAACTACAGGAAGAGTTTCACCAACAACTAGCATTACTTTACCGAATCCAGTTCCAAGGCAAGCAAATCAAGCTTTCCAAAGCACAAATCTAGTTCTCAATTAACCCACTATTGAAGACGCTTCGGAAGGAAGTTCAACATCACCATACATAGTTGATCAACAACAAACAAATGTTAAGCAGGAAGGCAAGGTGAGGAAGCAAGTTAAGAGAAGACAAATGTTGTGCAACTGAAGATGCTCAAGGCATTGAAGGAAGCACAGGAAGGACAAGGAATGATGATGGATATGATGGTAGAGATGCAAAGGAAGCAAGAGGAAATGGGGAATTTTTGCCATCATTTGATGCTGATCCCAAATTTCAAAACCACGTTCCCAGGCAATTCCTAGGGAGAACGAGCACGTGTAGGACAACAACAAAAAAGAGAATCAGACTATATCTTCATTAACAGAGAATCAATCAATTCCAACCATCAACTTGGAATCCCAGAACAGTGGTGACGTGCCACAACCTAGACTGGAAGCAAGCCAGTCTTAGACAAATATTATCCCGACCACTATCCCTATATTTTTACAAGTGCATATACCAATAATCCCGAGCCATGTCCAATAAACAAGCCCACAAGCATAATTGATACAAGTTTTACTTGATACCGCCAACGCATCAATACATTACAACACCCTAAAGAGTTTATACCACGAGTCAATACGTGACGAAGGATGATATGATTATTGTGATCAATCAACTTCGCAAGCAGACATCTCGACCTTCAGAGTTAGACTTTACTCCACCCTATATAGCACATATTGGGAGACAACCTTACCCGATAGGGTATATTGAACATCCCCTACAGTTTCCAAAATACAATGGGGAGAGAGAAAATGCCAAGGAACATATTGCCATGTTTGTGGAGTTAATGCCTCCATGATTAGGTTATGATGAAGTGAACAATCACAACCTGTTGATGAGGGAATTTAACAAGTCTTTGATGGATAGTTCCTTTAGTTGGTACTATAATTTGGAGAAGGGGTCAGTCCATGATTGAGATGATCTAAAATTATAATTTTTTAAGAAATTTTTTAATGTGCAGAAACAGGTAACAATTGTAGAGCTCATGCGATTTAAGTATAAGCTGAACAAGGAGTTGTCATATTATGTGGACAGATTTAAAGTCCAAGCTCAGAAGTGTGTAGAGTCAATTGAAGAAAAGAACTTGGTGAACATATGTAACAATGGTGCTTTAGATGCCTTCAAGCCCCATCTCATTACAAAAGCATGTGATTCATTTGCGACCCTCTCGTCTTTTTCACAACTTAAGAGGAAGCATGACATTATCCATCAGCCATACAATGGTTACATGGAAGGGCAAGGGGATGACAACTGTGGCTTTGGCAAATTCCCAGTCAAAACCATAAGTAGTCAAGAGGGAGAAGAACGAGAAAAATTTTGAACGGAGCAGAGGAAAGCCCACAAGTATATAAGAATGCCAGTCCTGGAGGCTATCACATGCAGTGAGAAGGCATTTAGTTATTTGTACGAACAATGAGTTGAGCACAGAGTAGTGAAACCTCTAAGGACTAGATTTGTTATGACGAAAGAGATGAAGAGAAGACCAGAATTTTATGTATACCACTAATACGCAAGACATTCCACTGGACTATTACATTCTACAGAGGATATACTATGAGAAGATAGCGCCAAGAGAAATTGAACTGAGAAAAGAAAGCCACATGCATGACAAGCCACTACCAAACCACAAAGGAAAAGGCACGTGCAACACTATTACCCATAGTGCTGCCCTGAAAGTGGAGATGATGGAAAATATAAAAATGATGGAAGAAAGAAAGGAATGTGATTCAGGCTTGCAGGTGACGATGTTAATGAATGGAGACAAGTTAAATTTTTTTTATCAGATAGGATTGGCCAAGGAAGCAAAGATAGAAGCAACCAAGGCAATCATTAAAGCTGCCGAGACACATGAGATCTGCATGGCCGTGAGCAAAGGATTTGTGAAGACAGTAGAAGAAAAAGAAAGAAAGATATCTTTCTTTAAAGCTGATAGAGAGATAAGATATCTGTAACCGCTGTATGTGACAACAATAATTAACGGCATAGAAGTGCTGTAGCGCCCCCAAATCTGGGCCCCTTTAACCTCGGATCTAGTGCGTCACGGTACAACATCTTCTTAAACATTTTATAACTAATGCGGAATATATATAAACATACATTGTTCATTTCAAATGATTCTACAACATTTCTCCAAAGTCTACAACTTTAACTCATTACATACCTTAAACAATTAAAAAGGTTTACATAATTAACTTATTTAAGGTAACATAATAGTTAATCACATAATAAGTTACTCTTGGAATCCTTGTCTCTATCTTTTTTCAAACCTTCGTCTTAATTTGAAAATGTTATCATGATATAGCAAGAGTGAACAACTACTTTGCCCAGTAAGTTTAAATATAAGAAGGATATATCATGATTGAAAAGGAATAAGCTTCCAAATTTTCAATAATGTAATATAATTCTGAAAAAGCATGAAACAATTTCAATGATTGAATGACTGAATCAATAATGCGGAGTGATCAACAATGACCATGAACAAATTTAACAGAACCTTCATTCAAATTTTCAATAATGTAATATAATTGTGAAAAAGCATGAATCAATTTCAATGATTGAATGACGGAATCAATAATGTGGAGTGATCAACAATGACCATAAATAAATTTAACAGCACCTTATGGTAATCAAGGTAATCAGCCTTTCATACGTGATTAACATATGAAACATGCACTAAGTATGAATTAATAATCAGAGATGTGGAATAATCAACAATAATTATCCACTAATATGCTTTGAAATAATAACTCGAGTTTGAGTTAGGGAACTTGCATGTACCGTCGATTACTGCTACGCAATCTAATTTAATCTCTTTATTGTAAAGACCTATCATTGTTAAGATTGATCTTTTAATCAGCATATCATAGTATACCTCATAATACAACTACTTCATGAATAAATTATCTAACATTTAGCCATATAATCAAACATCAGATAATTCCTTAACTTATTAGAAATATTATCGTCCTTTGACAATATTTTAATCACTTAATCTTCATATTAAAATTTTATCTCATACTTAATATTATCTTATTCACTTCTTAATAATATTAACTATTTAATAATATTTTAGTCACTTACAAATATTATTAACCCTTTAATAATATCTTAATCATTTACAAATATTATTAACCATTTAATAATATTTTAATCACACTCTAATATCAATCATTTAATAATATTCAAATTATTTACTAATATTATAAATTATTTAATAATATTTTAATCACACTTTAATATTATTAATCATTTAATATTCTTTAATAATATTTTAATCATTTGCTAATAATACTTTAATCTAATATTATTAATTATATTATTAATATCTTAATCTAATATTATTAAGCATTTAATAATATTTTAATCATTTATTAAACTTATAAACAATTTATTTGAATTATTTACCCTTCACTAATTCATTCATTTAATAAAGCTAAAATGTCATAAATATAACATCTTATCAAAAATGACCAAAATACCCTTTAAAAATCTTTTTATATTATATTAAGAGCCTTTTGTCAAGAAAATCACATTTACATAAATTTTAACATCACATAACTTATTATTCTTATTTATTCATAACTCAAGCACATCCATGAAAAATACCAAAACAACTCCAAAAAATTTTCTTTTTGGGGAAATATTAGAATATGGTGTCCTTATGAACATATATTTTTTTTGAATTTTTGAATTTCATTTACTATATTTAAAATGACCAAAATAGTTGAATCTTGTAGCAATTTTCATAAATCAAAATTTGTCCAAATATTCTAAAACTTTTAGGGTATGTTCTTATCATATTCATGTACATCCTGTAAAAATTTCGCAATTTTTAAAGTTAACCACAAAGAGTTATTCAAGTTTACTTTTAAAATAATAATTTCTTGTAAAATCTATAACTTTCATTCTACACATCCAAAAATAGCTATCTTTAGACAGGACCTTCATATCTCATCATGTTATCATACCAAAGTTTTCCAAAATTTTTAAACCACAAAAAGTTGAAGAAACAGCCCCTACAAGAAACTAGCTAGGAAACTTTTCTATTTTCAAGATTTTTGTTGTTGTTTGGACAATTTTGGGAAAACGCATGCCACGACATGCTTGTTTAATATTTTTGAGTGATACCACTTGGGTTTAACAGATAACTCATGTATCTAACTTTGACGGATCACAAAAAAGATTTGTAGATTTCAATTGGTAAAGCCTCAAAGTCAGCTGATTTCTATGGTTTTTATGGTCAAAAATCAGTTTTTGTGCATCTTTGGTTTTCAAACTTTTCATCACTTAAAATGGTTAGATCTAAGCATGAAATACCTTAAAACATGTAGATATGTACTCTAGATTTCAAGATCATAATTTCATTATTTTGTCAAAAACAACCACATAAATCACATAGATCTAGCTTAGGGTTTGAGTTTAGGGGACTTTTGAACATTTGGTTTTGGATGCTCACTTCCTTCTCCTCTCTTCTAAAGTATGAAATGAATCTTGAAACTTGATCTCCTCTCATTTCTCTTCCTCTAGCAAGGCAACCCCTTTTTCTCTTTCTCTCTCTAATTTTCTTTCTTTAGCTTTTTGGTGGAGAATGAAATAAAAGTGAAGAAAACTCTTTAATTGGAATGAAGGGAAGGGTATTTATAGTAGGAAAGATGTATATAGTTACCATATGTAAGTATATATAAATCTTCCAAAATCTCCCACATCTTCTCTTTCCAATCTTGCAAATCCTAGCATATCTCTTCCATATCTCATCTTTCTCTCTCCTATCTCTACAAAATCTTCCAAAATCTTTTCAAAATCTTAGCAAATAACATGTGCTCAATTCCCCTCCTTTCTCCCTTACTTGACCGGATCCATCCCCTCCTTTTTAGTCCAAATTTTTGTTTTTGTTTAATTGCTTTATTTAGCTTACTTTGTTATCTATTTGTTGGGCTAAAGTTTGGGCTCCCAATTAATTTTCTTGGGCTCTCTAATTAATTGTTTGGGCTATGTAAATTAACATAGTCTAATACTTTTAATTTTATCCTATCCTAATTATTTAATTAGAATTTCCATTCACTCATTTTGGAATTTAAAAGACTACTCATATACATTTAATTTTATAACTAAATTAGACTTGCTTTAATTAAGTTATAAAATTAATTAATTGAGATGTATAAAATAAATCTCTTAGGATTAGTATATATTTTAAATACTAATATTCTTTAATACCATAACCATTAGATTATTAAATTTTCATACCTAATATACAATAATAGATTACATTAATGCAGTAAATTGAGATAATAAAATAAATCTCTTAGATTAGGTCACCAGTATATAATTAAAATACTGAGACCAATAAAGATAACCCTTTAGGTTATTTAATTACAATACCTAATTTATAACATTAGGCTGCAAAAATTTCTTTAATTATCTTTATATAAAGAACAAATATATATACATATTTACATATATATATATTTTCTTAATCTCACACATGTCCCATATAAGTCAGCAAGCATTTATCCTTATCATTCCTCTTGCTAAAATATATATAGCACATCACTAAGTATATATATGTATCTATACATATACACATTTTCTTTAACCTTATATCATCTCTTCATTTGAAATTTATTTCCTTAATAAAATTTTCCACAGTACATAATCTCTTTCTTCCTTTTCAAATTTCTATCATTCTTATTTATTTCTTTACATTGCTTAAAAATTTGAATCAAACTGTGACAACCCGAGAATTTTGAATTTTTTTTAAAATTTTTATTATTTGATTTAAGGTTCAAAATTAGAACCTAGATAGAAAATAAGTGTATGCGTTCGATATTTATAAGATGGAATTTTGAGGATTTCAAAATTCTGTGAAGGATTTAAGTGAATTATTCAGAATTAAGTAATATGTGAATATGTTCTGTGTATATGTGTACAATATGTGGTTAAGGGTCAAGGGTTGACCAGATAATTGATATCTGTCACAAACCCTAGGTATATATTAAGAACGTCAACTTTCGGTTAGAAAACCCTAGTGATTAACAAGAAACCCTAGAAACCGGTTCTGAAAACCCTAATTTCAGTTCCGGGAATCCAAAACCCTAATTCGGTGCATGAAATCCTAATCTGGGAATTTAAATGATTATTATATTGCATAAGTATTATTTATTATAATATTAATTAGGGAAAAACTTAATTATTAGTAAACCCTAATTTCACATTTTTGAAAACCCTAATTTCTTGGTTAGAAACCCTAATTTTATAATTCGGAAAAAACTAAGTGTTAATTTAGTGATTTAATGTTAATTAGGAAATATTAATCCTAATTTTATAGTTGTAAGTAATTAGAAAACCTTAATCTAATTACGAAATATCTAATTTCTATTTTAAGAAAAATTAACTTTTCTATTAGAAACCCTAATTTTGGGTTGGAAACCTTAATCTGTGATTTCGACCCTAATTGCTAAATTAGCGATTTTAATTAGGAAATGTTAATCCTAATTAGCAAGATTTAATTAGTGATTAAGAAATTTTAATATAATTAGAAAATTCTAATTATAATTTAGAAATATTAATTTTCTATTTTTGAAAATCGAAATTCGAAAATGTTAGAAATTAAATTGCAAAATTAAGAGTTAAACCCTAAATCCTAAATTTTTCCCAAACCCTCAACCCTAAGGGTTTGGTCTATTATCCAAAATGACCATTCTAGAATTAAAATTAAATGGAAAATGACCATTGTGCCCTTATTGCATTCTTTAATAGGTTGGTGTATAAATCTTGCCATATATTTGGTTGGTGAGCAACTACACCTACTCCATGTGCCTTAAATCACAGCAATCAGCCCTTATAACCTCCTTATACATTGCATCAAGTCATTTTTAGAGATTAAAGAGAGAGAAAATGCAACTTTCATTTTCATCTTCCACCAAGACCTTCTCTCTTTAGACATTCGGAAGTTAGGGTGAGAAAGTGTGAGAAACCAAACCATGATCAAGTATTAGCAAGCCAAGAACAAGATCAAAGATCAGAAATCAAAAATCAAGTTAGAAAAAGGTATAAACCCTAAATTTCGAAAATCATGTGATCTTGTGTTAATGTTGTTGTTTAAAGATGTGTTAGAAGGTGTCTTTTAGTGATCTGGGTTGTTAAATCCCAGATCCAAAACATCAAAGTCCACGAATCAAGCATTTTTGAAGTCTGGAAAAAAATTCAAGAAATGGTCTGATAACCATATGTCAGTGGCCTTCGATCTTTATATTTTTATGATTTGACTTGTTTTAAAGTTGTACTCGGTAGCTTGTCATATGGTCTTTCATCTGTAAGTGGTAGTATGTCTATTGAGTGTCTAGATCGTGAGATATAACCGGTCAAAACCCGTTGACCGGGCATGACCGGGCCTAATCTGGGTAACCCAGAAAGGCCATGAATAGCGTCTGACAGGTTTTGTAACGCCCAGATCAGACAGTTCTTATGTGTTTTGGTTGATGTTGTTGTAACAAACTGGTAGCTTGTAAGATGTACTCGTGATCCATGTCTTTAGATCGTGTAAACCATCAATATATCGAACATAGAAGCTGGTCAAAGTTGGCCACTCGAACTGAGTTTGCATTTCTGGAAAACCCAGAAAGAGTATGAACAACTTGTCTGACCTTGTTTGACCGAGCTAGATCCGATTATTGTTTTGTTGTTATGATGATATAATGATATATATATGTACCCTGATGTCTCGTCTATAGGTATCAACCTTTGTATAACACATACCAAGCCCATAATGTAAATCATAATGATCTAAACCTAGTACCCTCATCTGTTCTTCATTTTCTGGAAACCAAGAAAATGAAGAACAACGTTGTCAGAAATTTTGGATGCTTGACTCTCTCTGTGATTATATGTTATGGCCATGAATGTTGCATTATCCTGTAATATTAAATTTATACTACGTGATGAATATCATTAACAGCCCAGAAAACATTAGGATCATAGCTTAAAATCTGGTCAAACCGAGCCCCTTACTGACTGACAAGAAATCTGGGCAGGCTCAAGAACACCTATGGCGACGGTTCTGTCGCTATAGGGCCCTTTAGCGACAGTTTATTATTATTATTTTCTGAAAATTAATAAAAAAATAGAAAAAAATGGTTTTTAATTATTAAAAATACAAAATAAATTTCGAATATTTTTTTTAAATTCTGAAAAATAGTTTTTAATTATTTTGAGTATATTTCATAAATATTTAATATTTTTAGAATATAAATGGTATTTAATTTATTTAATTATAATATTAAATAAATGATTTAAAAATAATTTAAATACATGAAAAATCATGAAAAATAATATTATGGTATAAGAAAATATTTAAAGATATTTTCAGTGACTTTTAATATTTTGTGATGAAATTCATTAATAAATTATTATTAATGGTAATTAGTTTATTTAATGAATATATTAAATAAATTAAGAAAAAAATGGATTTAATGCTTTATAAATCATATAAAAATGATTTAAGTGTTATAAAAATGTTTTAAGTTATAAAATATAACTTTTGATATTTTATCATGAAAATATTAATATTTTAATATTAATAGTAATTATCGGATAATGAATTTAACGGTTTAAAAATCGTATAAAGGTGATTTTAAAGTATTAAAAATACTTTGTGATATTATAAATATATTATAATATTATGACATGTATTTCATTAATATTTGATAATAAATAAATATTAATGATAAAAGAATTATGTGGTATTTAATTCATTTAAATACGATATTAATGATTGAAAAATCATGAAAAATGATAATAATTATGTGAAAATTATTATGAGACTTAGAAAAATATTTTGACTGATATTAAAATTATCTGAGATAATTGTTAAGTGTTTAGGCAGAGTTTAATTGAACATAGACTCGATAAAAGTCCGAATAGACCGTCGTGACGTTAGAATTTTGTGTCAGGTTCGACTCAAACTGTAAAAGTTTGACTTGATACCGAATCTTATGTGTGTTATAGACTGATAGGGTTATGTGTTATGTGTTTAGGTTATTCTATGCTTATATATATAATAGTATTATTATTGTGATGATATTATTCTAATATTGGAGATCTATATTACTAATATTAGGTCTTCGGATAAAGCGTTATAAATTGCGTTGCGGTATCAACGGTTCAGGCAAGTTTGTATTTATTTAACTCTACTAAGAGTGTTTTGTTCGGATAAGCTTATGGCTAATCATTGCTGTTTGCCATGTATAATTGTACTTTGTACATATTGCATGTATAAGTCAGGTATGAAAGGCTGATCACCTTCATTACCCTTCGGTTCAGAAATATTTGTTCATGTTATATACTTGTTCAGTCATAAATTTGTTCTTGCTAGTTCACAATTATATTGTTGAATTATAGCCAGCTTATTATTCAAACTCTTCAATCATGATATATCGTTATATTGTTGTACTTAAACTTGCTGGGCAATCCTTATGCTCACCCTTGCTATATCATGATAAAACATTGCAGGTTAAGACGAACGCGTCGGATTCAAGAAAAGGTCAAAGTCAGTTTAAGCTTGAGTATAAGTATGCGATTAGTTTTGTAATAGTGTTGTATGATAATAATATTGTTATATGTTAGAAAAGTTATGAATGTTATTAAGTTACGGTTACTCGACCTTGGGGAAAAGTATGTAAGTTTAATGTATAAACAATTTATGTTTATATCTTCCACAAATAGTAATAGTTGTATAGAATGATCGAACCGGATCTGAGGTAATTTAGGACCTGGATTCGGGGCCCTCACAGTTGGTATCAGAGCTGTTAGTTATGAAGCTTAGGTAGGAATACCTGAGACTAATAACCGCAGTGATTAGGATATGGACTAACTCAAATAGAGTTAGTTGGTCGGTAAGATTCAAAGACGAATCTCGACGAGTTATAAGATACAGAGTTCCCTAACTCTGATAATAAAGTTGAACAGTAAGTGGTGAATAGATAGAGTCTAAAAGACTCAAAGTACAGTGAGAGAAGATCGTAAAACAAAACGATTGAGACATAGAAATAAATCGTAATATATACGATAAGATCACCCCGTGATCTGATAAGGTGATAGTAGGGAGAAGAATCAATCTAATGATTAAACAGTTTACAGCAAGATGTTGTGTGTAAGTTGTACTATGAAATAGTACTATGAAAACTCATGAGAGAGTTATGGATTATGAACACGGATTAAATGAAATTCGTATTGAGAAGGGTGTTAAGATTAGGTGGAAATTTTAATTGAGGACTCATGTCAGCAGCTAAGTTGTATGATTCTTTGTATGGGCGGGGAATTTGTACTTGGTTTTAGAATCACTTAGCTTCCTGATCGATATAGTGGTTAGGTTGACCAATTCTTTGTATGAGCGGAGAATTGTGCACTTAGCTTCCTATATTGATTAGTGGCCGAGTTTGGTTTGACGACCACTTAGTTTCTGATATTGATAATCATTGAAATGTTTGTGTCGCGCTAGTTGCTATATGCATGTTGAGAGGGGGATTCCTTTCTCGTGTGTATAAAAGATAGATATGTCATAGGTAGAGGATATAAGGTTAAGTACGAGTTCTTAAAACTCATACTTATGTGACATACTTGATTCATAGTTATATGAAATATTTATGAACCCCTCAGCGAATGGACGTCAAAGGTCTGACTAGGACAAGTTCTTAAACTCATATGATTGTGGTAATTTATGGACTCATAAGTGTGGTTTGATGAACTGGGTATAGTGGTGTGTAATGGAGTATTAAAGACTATAAGAACAGATAGATTGTTAAGCAAATGATTGTTAGTGAAGAATTAAGTTTTTTAGTTTTTTTCAAAACTCCTATCTATGCTAGATTTCGAAATTTTGACATCAAGCTAAATACGCATTGCATGCTCTTAAAAAAAAATAATTATTTTATTTATCACTCATGTACCAGGTAAACTGGTGCAGAGATGATATAAATTTGATGGAGTTATCAATGCAGAATTACTTAGTGTTGGATGTGATCTAAAGATCGTCAGCCCACTATGGAATGATGTAGTATGACAAAGTCATATAATGACGGCATCCTCAAACGGACTGTTAATACAGTACGACATCATGGCGTCATTCTCAAAAATATTTTCAATAAAAACTCTAAGTGTTCATTGAAAGAAATTTTCCCGAACCAAATTATTTTGATGCGGAATCCAATAAGACTGAGGTAGAATTTTGTGCCTATGGCAGTGAAGAGAAACAGAGTTGACCAGCAGTACTTAATAAGTGCAGGACATACTGGATTAATTACCCACTATGTCCGTAAGTTATGACGGTTTGCGGATGAATTTTCTATAACCTTTTCGAAAATGACAGACAATAGTCTGTAAAACCCTCAGCAAAATTTGAAAATTTTTAATTCTTGTGAGAAATGTATTGGGTAGTATGTGAGAATGTGTGGTGTATGGTGTATGGAGTAAGGTGTAAGGTAAATTTCGGGGATGAAATTTTTAGAAGAAGGGGTGAATGTGACAACCTGAGAATTTTGAATTTTTTTAAAATTTTTATTATTTGATTTAAGGTTCAAAATTAGAACCTAGATAGAAAATAAGTGTATGCGTTTGATATTTTTAAGATGGAATTTTGAAGATTTCAAAATTCTGTGAAGGATTTAAGTGAATTATTCAGGATTAAGTAATATGTGAATATGTTCTGTGTATATGTGTACAATATGTGGTTAAGGGTCAAGGGTTGACCATATAATTAATATCTGTCACAAACCCTAGGTATATATTAAGAACGTCAACGTTCGGTTAGAAAACCCTAGCGATTAACAAAAAACACTAGAAACCGATTCTGGAAACCCTAATTTCAGTTTCGGGAATTCAAAACCCTAATTCGGTGCATAAAACCCTAATCTGGGAATTTAAATGATTATTATATTGCATAAGTGTTATTTATTATAATATTAATTAGGAAAAAGCTTAATTATTAGCAAACCCTAATTTCACATTTTTGAAAATCCTAATTTCTGGGTTAGAACCCTAATTTTATAATTCGGAAAAAATTAAGTGTTAATTTAGTGATTTAATGTTAATTAGGAAATATTAATCCTAATTTTATAGTTGTAAGTAATTAGAAAACCTTAATCTAATTACGAAAAATCTAATTTCTATTTTAAGAAAAATTAACTTTTCTATTAGAAACCCTAATTTTGGGTTGTAAACCCTAATCTGTGATTTCGACCCTAATTGCTAAATTAGCGATTTTAATTAGGAAATGTTAATCCTAATTAGCAAGATTTAATTAGTGATTAAGAAATTTTAATATAATTAGAAAATTCTAATTATAATTTAGAAATATTAATTTTCTATTTTTGAAAATCGAAATTCGGAAATGTTAGAAATTAAATTGCAAAATTAAGGGTTAAACCCTAAACCCTAAATTTTTCCCAAACCCTAAACCCTAAGGGTTTGGTCAATTGTCCAAAATGACCATTCTAGAATTAAAATTAAATGGAAAATGACCATTGTGCTCTTATTGCATTCTTTAATAGGTTGGTGTATAAATGTTGCCATATATTTGGTTGGTGAGCAACTACACCTACTCCATGTGCCTTAAATCACAGCAATCAGCCCTTATAACATCCTTATACATTGCATCAAGTCATTTTTAAAGATTAAAGAGAGAGAAAATGCAACTTTCATTTTCATCTTCCACCAAGACCTTCTTTCTTTAGAAATTCGGGAGTTAAGGTGAGAAAGTGTGAGAAACCAAACCATGATCAAGTATTAGCAAGCCAAGAACAAGATCAAAGATCAGAAATCAAAAATCAAGCTAGAAAAAGGTATAAACCCTAAATTTCGAAAATCATGTGATCTTGTGTTAATGTTGTTGTTTGTTGTTTAAAGATGTGTTAGAAGGTGTCTTTTAGTGATCTAGGTTGTGAAATCCTAGATCCAAAACATCAAAGTCCACGAATCAAGCATTTTTGAAGTCTAGAAAAAAATTCAAGAAATGGTCTGACAACCATATGTCAGTGTCCTTAGATCTTTATGTTTTTATGATTTGACTTGTTTTAAAGTTGTATTCGGTAGCTTGTCATATGGTCTTTCATCTGTAAGTGGTAGTATATCTATTGAG
The DNA here is from genome assembly GCA_016801055.1 of Panax notoginseng. Taxonomy (NCBI): domain Eukaryota; kingdom Viridiplantae; phylum Streptophyta; class Magnoliopsida; order Apiales; family Araliaceae; genus Panax; species Panax notoginseng. The sequence goes on along the minus strand of CM029016.1, from coordinate 210,880,112 downwards.
TGTCTAGATCGTGAGATATAATCGGTGAAAACCCGTTGACCGGCATGACCGGGCCTAATCTGGGTAACCCAGAAAGGCCATGAATAGCGTCTGACAGGTTTTGTAACTCCCATATCTGACAGTTCTTATGTGTTTTGGTTGATGTTGTTGTAACAAACTGGTAGCTTGTAAGATGTACTCGTGATCCATGTCTTTAGATCGTGTAAACCGTCAATATATCGAACATAGAAGCTTGTCAAAGTTGGCCACTCGAACTGAGTTTGCATTTCTGGAAAACCCAGAAAGAGTATGAACAACTTTTCTGACCTTGTTTGACCGAGCTAGATCCGATTATTGTTTTGTTGTTATGATGATATAATGAAATATACATGTACCCTGATGTCTCGTCTACATGTATCAACCTTTGTATAACACATACCAAGCCCATAATGCAAATCATAATGATCTAAACCTAGTACCTTCATCTGTTCTTTATTTTCTGGAAACCCAGAAAATGAAGAACAGCGTTGTCAGAAATTTTGGACGCTTGAATCTCTCTGTGATTATATGTTATGGCCATGAATGTTGCATTATCTTGTAATATTACATTTATACTACGTGATTAATATCATTAACAGCCCAGAAAACATTAGGATCATAGCTTAAAATCTGGTCAAACCGAGCCCCTTACTGACTGACAAGAAATCTGGGTTGGCACAAGAACAGACTCAAGAACACCTATAGCGACGGTTCTGTCGCTATAGGGCCCTTTAGCGACAGTTTATTATTATTATTTTCCGAAAATTAATAAAAAAATTAAAAAAATGGTTTTTAATTATTAAAAATACAAAATAAATTCCGAATTTTTTTTAAATTCTGAAAAATAGTTTTTAATTATTTTGAGTATATTTCATAAATATTTAATATTTTTGGAATATAAATGGTATTTAATTTATTTAATTATAATATTAAATAAATGATTTAAAAATGACTTAAATACATAAAAAATCATGAAAAATAATATTATGGTATAAGAAAATATTTAAAGATATTTTCAGTGACTTTTAATATTTTGTGATGAAATTCATTAATAAATTATTATTAATGGTAATTAGTTTATTTAATGAATATATTAAATAAATTAAGGAAAAATGGATTTAATGCTTTATAAATCATATAAAAATGATTTAAGTGTTATAAAAAAATTTTAAGTTATAAAATATAACTTTTGATATTTTATCATGAAAATATTAATATTTTAATATTAATAGTAATTATCGGATAATGAATTTAACGGTTTAAATATCATATAAAGGTGATTTTAAAGTATTACAAATACTTTGTGATATTATAAATATATTATAATATTATGACATGTATTTCATTAATATTTGATAATAAATAAATATTAATGATAAAGGAATTATGTTGTATTTAATTCATTTAAATACGATATTAATGATTGAAAAATCATGAAAAATGATAATAATTATGTGAAAATTATTATGAGACTTAGAAAAATATTTTGACTGATATTAAAATTATCTGAGATAATTGTTAAGTGTTTAGGCAGAGTTTAATTGAACTTAGACTCGATAAAAGTCCGAATAGACCGTCGTGACATTAGAATTTTGTGTCAGGTTCGACCCAGACTGTAAAAGTTTGACTTGATACCGAATCTTATGTATGTTATAGATTGATAGAGTTATGTGTTATGTGTTTAGGTTATTCTATGCTTATATATTTATATATATATATATATATATATATATATATAATAGTATTATTATTGTGATGCTATTATTCTAATATTGGAGATCTATATTACTAATATTAGGTATTCGGATAAAGCGTTATAAATTGCGTTGCGGTAATTAACGGTTCAGGCAGGTTTGTATTTATTTAACTCTACTAAGAGTGTTTTGTTCGGATAAGCTTATGGCTAATCATTGCTGATTGCCATGTATAATTGTACTCTGTACGTATTGCATGTATAAGTCAGGTATGAAAGGCTGATCACCTTCATTACCCTTCGATTCAGAAATATTTGTTCATGTTATATACTTGTTCAGTCATAAACTTGTTCCTGCTAGTTCACAATTATATTGTTGAATTATAGCCAGCTTATTATTCAAACTCTTCAGTCATGATATATCGTTATATTGTTGTACTTAAACTTGCTGGGCAATCCTTATGCTCACCCTTGCTATATCATGATAAAACATTACAGATTAAGACGAACGCGTCGGATTCAAGAAAAGGTCAAAGACAGTTCAAGCTTTAGTATAAGTATGCGATTAGTTTTGTAATAGTGTTGTATGATAATAATGTTGTTATATGTTAGAAAAGTTATGAATGTGATTAAGTTAAGGTTACTCGACCTCGGGGAAAAGTATGTAAGTTTAATGTATAAACAATTTATGTTTATATCTTTCGTAAATAGTAATAGTTGTATAGAATGATCGAACAGGATCCGAGGTGATTTAGGACCTAGATTCGGGTCCCTCACACAAACCTTATAGGTTCTTTAAAATTTTTAATTAATCCTCTAATTCTTATCTAGGTTTTATTCCTTAACCTTTATTTTAATCATTCAAGATCTTATAAATTTTAGGGTTGTCATAAGTGTAGAGGGCATTCATTAACAATAGAGCATTTATAAATATTATGCCCTATACCGTGTTTAAACGGTAAGGCCTGCCAGAGAAGAATATTGTGAAAGAAAAAACAAACATTACAGGGTTCACTAACCAAAGTACAAGAACCCTTAGACACATCAAGGTGGATATGCAAGTTGGGAAGATCTGGGGACCTGTGATATTCCATGTGACAAAGGTGGATGCAACATATTATATCTTGCTAGGAAAGGCTTGGCAAAATGACTATGGGTTGCTACCCTCGGTCTTTCACCAATGCCTTAAAGCTATTTAGAAAAGGAGAGAAATGAAGGTACTAACAACAAGGAATCCCTTTGGACCGGAAAGGCACACATCACCGAAGAAACTTGTTTTGATAATGTCGTTGAAGAGGGAGAGAACTAGATTGCAAAGCCTGACTCCCTAAGGCTAATAAGCTGGGAGGAAGTAAAGGAGGACAAGTTCGTACCAGCAGAGAAAGGAAAAAAGAAGACCTCGGAACAAGGAGATTATTCCAAAAATAAGAAGCCAGTAGTGGTAGACCTGGAAGAGGAAGGAAAAGGAGAAAAGAAAAGGGCAGCAGACCCTGAGGATGCCAAAAACATAATAAATGCCAAGCAAACATCACAATCACAAGCAAGACAGAAGACGAAATTGTAAAGGATTGTTAAACTTGACGGATAGGTAGTGTTTCGCTTGTGACAGTGCAAGGGGGAGGAGCTCGAGGGAACAATCGATTCAAGAGGTCTCCCCCACTCCAGCAATGATTAAAAAGGAAAAGATGTGCAGCAAAAGGTAGAACTAGCTTCGGAATACTTTGAGGATAGGTCAAGACCTCAACAAAATGAATTAGAAGAAGTTTATTTAGTAACAGATGGAGGAACGCTAATACCAACTTATGTCAACAAAGAACTGAATGATAATCAGAAGGAAGAGTTGGTCAAGCTACTATGAGAGTATGGGGATGTTTTTTCCTGGAACTACGACGAGCTGCTCGGGATTTACAAGGAGCTGGTAGAGCATAATCTGAACATAAACCTCAAAATAAAGCTAGTAAAGCAAGCACGTCGAAACTACGCACCAGAAGTTGAAACATAAATAAAGGAGGAAATTAAGAATTTGCTCGAAGTAGGGTTCATCAAGCCAATTCAACATCCAATATTGCTATCCAGCATTGTACTAGTAAAGAAATCCAATGCACAGTTGCAAATATGTGTCAATTTTAGAGACTTGAACAAGGCGTGCCCAAAGGACATTTACCCGTTACCCAACATAGACACTTTGGTAGATGCAATGACCAATCATGAGATGATATCATTCATGGATGTGTTTGTAGGTTATAATTAGATAAAGACGTCCATAGAAGATGCAAAGTTGACATCCTTTCGAACTCCGTTTGGGAATTTCTGCTATGTAGTAATGTCATTCGGGTTAAAGAATGCGGGAGCAACTTACCAAAGGGCAATGCACGCTATATTTCATGATATGAGTCATGATATAGTGGAGGACTACATGGACGACATAGTGGTAAAATCTAAAAAGGCGCAAACCCGCGTGGAGGACTTGAAAAAAGTGTTTGAGCGGTGCCGAAGGGCAAGTTGAAGATGAACCCGAAGAAGTGTGCCTTTGGGATGACAGATGGAATTTTTTTGGTTTCCTAGTGCATAATAGAGGTCTGGAGGTAGACCTAAACAAGGCGAAAGAAATTACAGAGATGCCCTCACCAAAAATGCATAAACAGTTGACAAACTTTCTAGGGAAGGTTTCCTACCTGAGAAGATTCATGTCAGCATTGGCAGAAGTCACGGAACCTTTCGAGAAATTGCTAAAAGGAAAGGCAGAATGGGACTGGGGGTGTAAGACCCCAACTTTTATAAATAAAGATGAATTTTCTATAAATATCATTTTTGAATATTATGGAGTTAATTTGATATAATGTTATAGTTGTGGGTAATATTTATAAATTTTGCAAAGTACGCAAGTTGTTATATAATATTCGATTGGTCGGGGAATACTCATTTTAACAGGGAATATTCGTACAACGACACAATCATTGGTGGACCCCACAACAGAATTATTGTCGGATTGAGAAAACGACAAAAATATTTTATTAAAAATAACGGCGGAAGTTTTACCACTGTTACTGTTGAACTACTCGGTAGTAAAAGTACAGTAATACGTGTGGTTGCATAGTAGCACACGATATTAATTATTAATGCTTATGTGAGAAGTCAATCAGTTTGATTCAATTATTGTCAGTTAATAATATGAATTATTTAGCGATAATGACGTTTTGTTTTATTCGTATTATTAACGTAATAAAACAGAAACATCTTTTTATATAAAATAGAATACTTTATTAAAGTTATTCTATAAATAGAATATATTATATTTTATTTAAAAGATTTTTTTTTAAATATGGACCGTCAGATTAAAGTAATCAATCAGGACCGTTCATGGATTAGTTACTATGCATTCTATTTTTCTATAAATAGCAGCTCATTCCTTCATTATTTCTTACGAATTCACTGAACTCTAGAGAGAGAAACTATATAGAGAAACTATAGAGAGAGAGAAGAAGAGTATTCTGCTACTTAACTACTTCCTTATTTCAGCTCTTCTTTAAAACGGTAAGGGGTGTTATTCTTTCTTATTCATGAAGAGAACTGCTGTTATTCCATTTCTTATTATTCTGTTGGAATAACCTGTATACGCGGTCTACCCTATACTTGGTGACATTCTTCTATTATTCTGTTGGAACATCATGTCTGTGTGTTTTACACCGGACCTGGTTCCGTTTTTATTATTATTCTGTTGGAACATCCTATCTGTGTGTTTTACACCGGACCTGGTTCCGTCTTGTTATTATTCTATTGAAACATCCTGTATGTGTGTTTTACACCGGACCTGGTTCCATTATTTATTATTCTGTCGGAATATCCTGTCTGTGCGTTTACGCCGGACCTGGTTCCATTATTTATTATTCTGTCGAAATATCCTGTCTGTGCGTTTACGCCGGACCTGGTTCCATTATTTATTATTCTGTCGGAATATCCTGTCTGTGCGTTTACGCCGGACATGGTTCCATTATTTATTATTCTGTTGGAATAACCTGTCTGTGCGGTCTATCGCATGCATGGTGATTTCTTTTGTTATTCCATTCTTTATTGTACTCAGTTGGTTAAGTTTTGACTTCTATACTCCATGAAATTTGTGGAATATCCTTGATAATTGCGTTTCATCCAGTATCTTTTCATAAAAATATTCTTCTAAGCATTCTTGAATTTTACTCCACAAAGCAGTATCATGTTGACAATTTGGACGTTGTTAATTCTTGGATAAATTAATTCTTGAACTTATTTTATTGAATTTTTATATCATTGTCATCATCCTCATGTTTATAAAATGTTAAAAGTCATCTGTGGCCTGTAGTGCATAGATGGACTTGGTATGATTATGACCAGGGATTATTCGGTATAATCATGACCGTAATGTTACAAATGATGTGGTAAAAGTCCTCATTGGCCCGTAGTGCATTGATGGACCGTTGTTGGCATGATCATGACCATTAATGAATACACGAATATCCTTGGCCATAGTGCAGGGGTGATTCGATGATGTGGATTATTTTATTAAGCTGAGTCCCAGCGATAACAGTGTTGAAAAACCTTTTAAATCATAAAAGATAGTAGAGTTTATTTTCTACTTGACTCTTTTAATGGATTGCTTATTCCGCTGCAGTTAAACTTGATGTCTATTATATTTTATCAGTTTAACATTGTTGAAGGCTAATGATAATTTATTCTGCATTATCTTAGTCATAATATTTCTTACTGGGCTAGTTGAGCTCACCCTTTCTTTCACTGTTCTCTTCAGGAAATGAGAACGTAGCTGGGGCAAGTCGGGGAACGGAGTGATGGTTCGAATGATAGTATTAGTTAGTAGTCCTCACTATTCTATGTAATAGTGTGTTAATAAATATAATGAGGACTCCTTTTGAGTATGAATACTCTCTAGAAGATAATATTTGTATTCAAACTCGCAGTTTATGTTTTGTCGTAATGTACACAACAGTTGTATTAGTAAGTTGTATTTATATTCTGTACTTTGTATCTGACGACCCAAGATGGGTGATGTATACCTAATTTTGGGGGCGTCACAGTTGGTATCAAAGCATAGGGATATGATCCTTGGCTAAGATGTGAGAATAGAGCTAGGAGGGGAGAGACGGAGAATTTCTTCGCTAGTATGACCTACCTAAGTTTATTTGCATGGTATTTAATTGGTCGGTCATAATATAAGGATAATATATGACATATCAATTAACTTTTATTTTGTGGCAGTATCTGAAAATGGCATCTGAGAATGTTGAGAATAGCAATGGGGCACATGCGACTATTGATTCACCACATATCAATAATCAGGATAATGTGCATTAGGAAGGTGACAATCCTCATGCAAACAACCACACTGACCAGATGATGAATGATGGAATGTTCAGAAACTTTATGCAGTTCATGTAATAGCAGGCGAGAGCTGCTGCTGTCCAAAATATAGGTGGAAACACTGAAAATCTAGGACGGTCACCGCTAAACAGTTCAAGGAGCTGGGACCACCTGATTTTAAGGGAGAGCCAAAACCACTTATAGCGGAAACATGGATAAAGTAGATTACCAAGATATTTGATGTCTTGGGATGCTCCGAGGAGCAAAAAGTTCCCTTTGCCGCCTTTATGTTGCGAGGAGAGGCAGATTACTGGTGGGAATCGATTAAGCGTACTCAACCTGTCGCACTGAAGATGTCTTGGGATAAGTTCCAAGAGCTGTTCAATGACAAATACTTTCCCGAAAGTGTTCGTCACATGAAGGAGGTGGAGTTCATCAAATTAGAGCAGAATAATATGACCGTGTCGCAGTATGAGGCTAAATTTGCTGAGTTATTCCGGTTTGCGTCCCACTTGGTGGATAATGAAGAGCGAATTACGCGAATGTTTTTGCGAGGTTTGAAACCTGAGATACGTCAACATCTTATTTCTCATAAACTGTGTTTGTATTCAGATGTTGTGAATAGGGCTCAGTTAGTGGAGCGCGATAACGAGTCAACGCAACCAAAAGAGAGCAGTCGATAAAATGATAATACCAGTGACAGCAGTCATCGAAGCGGTGACAACAAGCGTGGAGGGAATCAACAGGCCAGAAATGGTAACCACTTCGGTGGTAATTAGGGCCAAAACAATAAGAATGGTCATTTCAAGAAGAGGAGATTCAACAATGATGGAAAGACGTTAGCACCAGCACCCGTTGTTAAGGAAGGAGAACGACCACCTATCATATGTTTCAAATGCGTAGGGGAGGGGCACATCAGTCCAAACTGCACGATGTCGTCTAAAGCATGTTATAATTGTGGAAGAGAAGGTCATTTAGCTCGATTTTGTCGTTTACCAAAAACAAGTTCAGCCAAGATGGAGACACCAAAGGCCGTCCCAGAAAAGTCAAAACCAGTAGTGCAAGGGAGAGCGTTTGTTGTGACCTCCTAGAAAGCAAGGAACCCGAATGAGGTCATCACGAGTAAGCTTATCATAAACTCTAACGAAATCTATACTTTATTTGATACCGGTTCTACCCATTCTTTTATTTCTCCTACTTGCGCTCATCGATTAAATTTGATTCCGGAGAAATTAGACTTTGACTTATCTGTTGAAACTCTATTGGGAGAAACCTTCATTACATCTACGGTTTATAAGTCTTGTTTGGTTCAAGTTGGTACCCACACATTACCTGTCGATCTTATTTCATTAAAAATACTTGCATTTGACGTGATTCTAGGGATTGATTGGTTAACTACTCATCATGCAAAAATTGATTATTTTCGTAAGGTTGTTAGCTTTCATATTCCTAATCGACCTATTATGCGAATTCAAGCAACCAAACCATTAAAATCAATCGCTGTCATCTCAAGCCATAAAGCTATTCGTTTATTGAAAAACGGATGTCAAGCTTTCTTAGCTCATGCCACGGATCTAAACAAAAATACGTCAGTTTTGAATGATATTTCTATTGTTAATAAATTCCCTGACGTATTCCCTGAAGAACTTCCTGGCCTACCCCCAGAGCGTGAAATTAAATTTTGTATCGACCTTAAACCCGGTACAAAATCCATTTCTAAAGCCCCATATCGAATGGCTCCTATTGAACTTCAGGAGTTAAAGATCCAACTGCAGGAATTGTTAGACATTGGCTTTATTCGTCCTAGTACTTCTCCTTGGGGTGGTCCTGTGCTATTCGTGAAGAAGAAAGATGGAAGTATGCGACTTTGTATTGATTATCGGGAGTTGAATCATGTCACCATCAAAAACAGGTACCCATTGCCACATATTGATGACCTGTTTGATCAGTTACAAGGAGCACAATTCTTTTCAAAGATCTATCTTCGTTCTGGATATCATCAGCTGAAGGATAGAACTGAGGATATTCCAAAGACGGCTTTCAGAACTCGGTACGGGCATTATGAATTCCTAGTCATGTCCTTTGGATTGAATAATGCTCCTGCTTCCTTCATGGATATGATGAACCGGGTATTCAAGGAATATTTGGATCACTTTGTGGTCGTCTTTATTGATGACATCCTTATTTATTCCAAAAGCCGTGAAGATCATGAGCAACACTTGAGGCTGGTACTCCAAAAGCTTCGTGAATACAAGCTTTATGCCAAGTTGAACAAATGCGAGTTCTGGTTGGAGGAGGTAGCATTCCTTGGGCACGTAGTATCAAGTCGTGGAATATCGGTTGACCCGGCAAAAATTGAAGCTATTCAAAGCTGGGAGCAACCTAAATCAGTGACCGAAGTACGTAGCTTTCTTGGTTTAGCTGGTTATTATTGGAGATTCGTGGAAGGATTTTCTCGAATCGCTACTCCATTAACTCAGCTGACTCGGAAAGATACAAAGTTTGGTTGGAGCAAAGAATGTGAGAAGAGTTTTCAAGAACTCAAGAGAAGACTCATTTCAGCACCTGTTCTAATAATACCATCTGGCTCGGAGGGATTTGTCATCTACAGTGATGCTTCGAGCAAAGGGTTGGGATGCATTCTCATGCAACATGGAAAAGTCATAGCATATTCATCAAGACAACTCAAGAAATATGAGAGGAATTATCGTACTCATGATCTAGAGTTGGCAGCTGTTGTCTTTGCACTTAAAATTTGGAGGCATTACTTGTATGGGGAGAAGGTGGAGATCTTTATGGATCATAAAAGCCTTAAATATTTCTTCACTCAAAAGGAACTCAACATGCGACAACGATGTTGGCTTGAACTGTTGAAAGATTATGATCATACCATTCAATACCATCCTGGAAAAGCGAACGTGGTAGCTGACGCATTGAGTAGAAGATCATATGCAAGTACGAGTGTGATATTGTCAACGCAAAGGCCCATTTTGTGTGATTTGCAAAGGATGGAGATAGAGTTAAAGACTCTAGGGACCCATGTGATGATGGCGAATATACGAGTAGAACCGACTTTAATCGATAAAGTTAAAGCTGCTCAAGCTACAGACCTGGAGCTGATGCGTATGAGGAAGAAAGTGCAAGAAGATACTATGCCGGAAGCAAGAATCGATGAAGAAGGAATACTTCAAGTCAACTCCAGACTTTGTGTTCCTAACAACCCTGATTTAAAGTATGAAATCATGATAGAGGCGCAAAACACACCGTTTGCAATCCATCCTGGAAGTACCAAAATGTATCATGATCTTCGTCATACATTTTGGTGGAGTAATATGAAGAGAGAGATAGCGTTGTTTATCTCAAGGTGTCTAACTTGTCAACGAGTCAAAGCGGAGCATCAAGTACCAAAAGGTCCATTGCAACCACTTGAAATTCTAGAATGGAAGTGGGAGCACATTATCATGGATTTCGTTACCGGTCTTCCTAGGGTTTCTCAAGGTATTGATGCGATTTGGGTCATTGTTGATAGATTGACCAAGTCTGCTCATTTCTTACCGATACGAGAAACTTATACACTTGAACGTCTTGCTCGTATGTACATAAACGAGATTGTAAGACTGCATGGTATGCCAGTATCCATAGTTTCTGACCGAGACCCAAGATTCACTTCACGATTTTGGGTTAGTTTACAAAAAGCTATGGGCACGGATTTACGATTTAGTTCAGCATATCATCCTCAGACGGATGGACAATCAGAGAGGACTATTCAAAGTCTTGAAGATCTATTAAGACTCTGTGTCTTTGACTTTAAGGGAAGTTGGGACAAGTTCTTACCATTGGTGGAGTTTTCCTACAACAACAGTTATCAAGCAAATATTGGCATGGCTCCATTTGAAGCATTGTATGGAAGAAAATATCGTTCTCCAGTATGCTGGGATGAGGTGGGTGAAGCAACGTTGTTGGGACCGGAGTTGGTACGTATGACTACAGAAAAGATTTAAATGATCCGACAACGTATAAAAACCTCACAAGATCGACAAAAGAGTTATGCTGATCTTCATCGAAAGGACGTGGAATTTGATGTAGGAGATCATGTGTTCTTACGTGTTGCTCCATGGAAAGGAGTTACGAGATTTGGAAAGAGAGGAAAGCTCAATCCTCGATTCATCGGTCCATTTTTAATCCTCGATCGAGTAGGAACTGTGGCTTATAGACTCGCTTTACCGCCAAGTATGTCTCGTGTTCATAACGTTTTTCACATATCCATGTTACGCAAATATGTGGAAGACCCGAACCACATTATTGAGTTAGAACCGGACGAAATAGCGGGGGATTTGACGTATGAAGAAGTTCCTGTTCAAATCTTGGATAAGAAGGATCATATTCTACGCTCCAAGGTTATACCTCAAGTCAAAGTTTTGTGGAGAAACCACGATGTTGAGGAAATGACTTGGGAGTTAGAATCAGAAATGAAATCAAGGTATCCTTACCTCTTCGACATACCAGGTACGTACCCTAATTTCGAGGGCGAAATTTCATAAGAAGGGGAGGTTGTAAGACCCCAACTTTTATAAATAAAGATGAATTTTCTATAAATATCATTTTTGAATATTATGGAGTTAATTTGATATAATGTTATAGTTGTGGGTAATATTTATAAATTTTGCAAAGTACGCAAGTTGTTATATAATATTCGATTGGTCGGGGAATATTCGTTTTAACAGGGAATATTCGTACAACGGCACAATCATTGGTGGATCCCACAACGGAATTATTGTCGGATTGAGAAAACGACAAAAATATTTTATTAAAAATAACGGCGGAAGTTTTACCATTGTTACTGTTGAACTACTCGGTAGTAAAAGTACAGTAATACGTGTGGTTGCATAGTAGCACACGGTATTGATTATTAATGCTTATGTGAGAAGTCACTCAGTTTGATTCAATTATTGTCAGTTAATAATATGAATTATTTAGCGATAATGACGTTTTGTTTTATTCGTATTATTAACGTAATAAAACAGAAACATCTTTTTATATAAAACAGAATACTTTATTAAAGTTATTCTATAAATAGAATATATTATATTTTATTTAAAAGATTTTTCTTTAAATATGGACCGTCAGATTAAAGTAATCAATCTGGACCGTTCATGGATTAGTTACTATGCATTCTATTTTTCTATAAATAGCAGCTCATTCCTTCATTATTTCTTACGAATTCACTGAACTCTAGAGAGAGAAACTATAGAGAGAAACTAGAGAGAGAGAGAAGAAGAGTATTCTGCTACTTAACTACTTCCTTATTTCAGCTCTTCTTTAAAACGGTAAGGGGTGTTATTCTTTCTTATTCATGAAGAGAACTGCTGTTATTCCATTTCTTATTATTCTGTTGGAATAACCTGTATACGCGGTCTACCCTATACTTGGTGTCATTCTTCTATTATTCTGTTGGAACATCCTGTCTGTGTGTTTTACACCAGACCTGGTTCCGTTTTTATTATTATTCTGTTGGAACATCCTGTCTGTGTGTTTTACACCGGACCTGGTTCCGTCTTGTTATTATTCTGTTGGAACATCATGTCTGTATGTTTTACACCGGACCTGGTTCCATTATTTATTATTCTGTCGGAATATCCTGTCTGTGCGTTTACACCGGACCTGGTTCTATTATTTATTGTTCTGTCAGAATATCCTGTCTGTGCGTTTACGCCGGACCTGGTTCCATTATTTATTATTCTGTCGGAATATCCTGTCTGTGCGTTTACACCGGACCTGGTTCCATTATTTATTATTCTGTTGGAATAACCTGTCTGTGCGGTCTATCGCATGCATGGTGATTTCTTTTGTTATTCCATTCTTTATTGTACTCAGTTGGTTAAGTTTTGACTTCTATACTCTATAAAATTTGTAGAATATCTTTGATAATTGCGTTTCATCCAGTATCTTTTCATGAAAATATTCTTCTAAGCATTCTTGAATTTTACTCCACAAAGCAGTATCATGTTGACAATTTAGACGTTGTTAATTCTTGGATAAATTAATTCTTGAACTTGTTTTATTGAATTCTTATATCATTGTCATCATCCTCATGTTTATAAAATATTAAAAGTTATCTGTGGCCTGTAGTGCATAGATGGACTTGGTATAATTATGACCAGGGATTATTCGGTATAATCATGACCGTAATGTTACAAATGATGTGGTAAAAGTCCTCATTGGCCCGTAGTGTATTGATGGATAGTTGTTGGCATGATCATGACCGTTAATGAATACACGAATATCCTTGGCCGTAGTGCAGGGGTGATTCGATGATGTGGATTATTTTATTAAGCTGAGTCCCAGCGATAACAGTGTTGAAAAACCTTTTAAATCATAAAAGATAGTAGAGTTTATTTTCTACTTGACTCTTTTAATGGATTGCTTATTCCGCTGCAGTTAAACTTGATGTCTATTATATTTTATCAGTTTAACATTGTTGAAGGCTAATGATAATTTATTCTGCATTATCTTAGTCATAATATTTCTTACTGGGCTAGTTGAGCTCACCCTTTCTTTCAATGTTCTCTTTAGGAAATGAGAACGTAGCTGGGGCAAGTCGGGGAACGGAGTGATGGTTCGAATGATAGTATTAGTTAGTATTCCTCACTATTCTATGTAATAGTGTGTTAATAAATATAATGAGGACTCCTTTTGAGTATGAATACTCTCTAGAAGATAATATTTGTATTCAAACTCGCAGTTTATGTTTTGTTGTATTGTATACAACAGTTGTATTAGTAAGTTGTATTTGTATTCTGTACTTTGTATCTGACGACCCAAGATGGGTGATGTATACCTAATTTTGGGGGCGTCACAGGGGGCAAGACCAACAACATGCTATCGAGAAGGTAAAAGGAATTTTGGCTTCAGCACAAATGATGGTAGTACCACAAAGAGGAATACCGTTGCAATTATTCGTGACATCTACCACAAAGTCTATAGGACAGTTAATCACGCAAGAGGTAGATGAAGAAGAAAAGAAAGTGTATTACATCAGCTGGATAATTAGATGGCAAGAAAATCGGTATTCACAGGTGGAAAGGCATTACATAGCATTGGTGTTTATTGCGCAAAAAATGCGACATTACTTTTTGGCGCATAAAGTGAAGCTTACAACGAGAACTAATCTGATCAGATATCGGTTGACTAGGTCAACATTGGTAGGAAGACCTGCTAGATGGATGATGATCCTTTTAGAATATGACATCAAGTGTGTGACACCAAAGGCGATTAGATGTTAAGCTTTGGCAGATCTTCTAGCTCAATTTTCTAACGGAGACTATGAACCTCCCTCCAAGGTTCTTCTAGGAGGAGAAGTGGAAGCAATTGATTTAATAGATGAAGACCCAAAATGGGGGAGTTTGGTTTTGGATGGATCATCTACCGAAGGTAAAGGAGGAGCATGAGTGGTGTTGACCACCAAAAAAGGGAAGGAAGTGGCCTTGTCATACAAATTAGATTTCCCTTGCACGTGTAATGAAGCAGAATATGAGAAGTTTATATTAGGATTGTTAGCAGCTCAAGAGTTGGGAGCCAAACATCTTAAAGTAAAGGGAGATTCAAATCTTATAGTGCAGCACAAAAGAGAAAAATTCGGAGTGAAAGAGCCTATCTTGGCACCATATCGAACTGTAGCACAAAAAGTGATAGAGGCTTTTAAGAAGGTTATGACTGAATATGTGCCAGGAGGACAAAATAAACAACATGATGCATTAGCAACAGTATCATCTTGAGGTGTATTGACATGATGTTTGGGGAGGTAGGAAGCGAATAGAGTCTTGTATTATGTGCTTGAAGAGAATTGCTGATTGACATATATTGGCATGTATCGCAAGTTGCACCGCCAAGGGTATTATTGGCCCAAAATGAAGAAGGAAGCAGATACAATATAACGACAATATGTTTCATGCCAAGAATACCCTGGGGAGGAGGAATGCGCCTTTTTGATGACATAGTGGATTGGCGAATCCATTATATGGAGTTTTTACAAAGCGGCAACCTTCTAGTCGAAAAGAATGACACAATTATTGTAAAGAGAAAATCACAAAGATTCTTTTTACAGAATGGAGAATTATTTAAAAAAGGGTTAAATGGAAAGCCCTTACGGTGTTTGGAACTAGGCGAAGCCAAAGATTTGGTTTATCAAATGCACAAAGATGAACACCAAGGGGGAGCCAAGTCGCACAAATAGCTTATTGATCACGGTTACTACTGGCCAAAGATGGAAGAAGATCACTTAGAATTGAAAGTAGTATGCACACAAGCCAATCATATTTGATATGATGTAGCATATACTTTGTAAAAATCTTATTCATTTATTAAAAAAAGTGTTTATTTGTTAAAGGTTTTTATATTATCTACATGATGTTGCTATATTAAATGTTATAAACCTATAGTTTTAAGCAATACTTTTAGAATCATGATGATGATCATGCTAATGAGATCTAAATTCTTAGAAAGCTTAAAGCTAAAATAGTTCCCAAACGTTGGATTACAAAAAATGAGATTAGTGAATCCAGACAAATTGGTACATACGTTGCTAGCTAATTGGATAAGGATGATTGATTCCATGATCATTTGTGTGGAGATACTAAAGTAAGTATGTAGGTGCTTATTGAATAAAAAGTTCACTGAACGTGGCTCGCTAAGGAATACCTAATAGAGTTTTACTTACCTATCAATATGAATTCCTAACATGATAGTAGTATAAGTGATCCTTAGACTTGAGATCATCATAGTATCTTGTGTGTGATGAATTATACTTTGACATGTCCCTTAAGACCCGTAGGGTATATCGAAGGGTTCACTACACCAAAAATGGCATCTAGTGAAGGACAAATCCTTCACAAGATATAATATATCACTCACAAGACATCTATTGCGAAGAAATATTTCCTTCACACGATTACCCGCATACGACCTCCTCGCAATTGGGTATCCTTCGCTAAGTAGTAACTAAATGCTTTTTGTGAAGGGTATATTATGAATAACTTTTTATTCATAAATTATATTTGGTAATGGAATATTGTTATTAATGAAAGATTAGTTTCCTTCATGAATAATATTTTAAGAAGGACTATTTCAAATTAGTGAATAACTTTATTCCTTCACAAATAATATATTTTGAAGAACAAATTTATTTGATGAGAGAATATTATCCTTCACTAATTATAAATTGAAAATCTTTCTTCAATTTTGTGAGAGAAAAATTCCTTCATTGATGACTAACTAATTAACTAGAAAAGATTTAGTGAGAGAAATCATCCTTCATTAATGTCCATTTCTCAAGTAAAATCCTTCACAAATTATTAATTTGTAAAAAAAATTAATTGGTAAATAATCAAAGTTCATTACAAATTATAATTAATTTTAAAATCATTATTTCAGATTATTATTATTATTATTTTATTATTATTATTATTATTATTATTATTATTATTATTATTATTATTATTATTATTATTATTAATTGCTATAATAAATATTAAATTTAATATTTCAAGTTAATATAAATGGCATACTTGTTTCGAACAAATTGATAAACTAATGCATAAAGAGACAATAATTAAAACCAATACTCCATATATAAATATATAATACTCAAGTCACAATAAGTACAAAATTTGTTATTTTATCTTAGTCTCCCAAGGACTATAGTAATTACAATATTTATTAATTAACATAAGAAAACTGAAAGAATAACAACAAACTAGAAGAAATTAAGTGTACATCATGTTAGTACTTCATCATCATTTTCTTCAAGGAAATCAAGGTTTTTATTGCAAACTTCATGCTGCAAGAGAAACACCAAAATTCAATTTCAATAAGTTGAGGAATAAGAAAAGATAAACCTGGTGAACTTAAATTAAGAGAGAGATTAATGTAGGACAAAGATTAATGCATGTTCTTTAAATAGCTAATATGTTCATACTTCAATAATAACAAGATCATGGTCAAAATCAAATAACAAGCGAATGATATTTTCTGTAATGATTATACTAGATTATGTTTAATCCAATTTATTATCAGTATAGTCTGAAAGATCTTCTACAACGACTATGTTATTGGCTGCATAACTATTCCATAGAGCCACATAGTCTGGATACTTGAAATTCTAAGTACCATATGTTCCTAATATTATTCAGCGTAACACACTTGCTATATCTACAGAGATCCCAACCATATGCAATTGCCATAACCAGTTGTTTCATTACTTGTCAACTGTTAATGCTACTCCTGAGCTTTTTGTTGCACCAATAAAGCTAACCTTTATTTACAATTTTAGAGACATTGATATGAACTTATCACCAAAAACTCCATAAAATGGATAACGAGAAACTCCATAAAATCACCTTTAAATAACAATTAGATAACGACTGAAACAACAACAACTTGTCACCAGAAACATAAAAGAAGAAGAAAATGGCTAAAATAGTAGACAAGGTTTTATGATAATCATAATCATAACACTCTTAAGAAAATTTGCAATCCTATCTACTGCAGACATCCATAGATAATAATGAGAATCCAATATGCCATTAACATATAACTTTGAATCACCTACCAAATAGTTGTTAGAATTTGAGCCTAAATTAATGTGGGTGTCATTAATTATTTTTAATGATTCCATATATTAATGTGTTTTACTCCATAAGTAGATTAAATCAAGTATTTGGAAGCTCAAATTCGTGGAGTAATGAATGAGATATTAACTGTCAAAGATCACACTTGGAAATGATAAATGATAATAAATACATGTGGGAAAAACCAAGTCCTACATAGGTTAGGAATTAAAATTTTAATGTATTTATATACTAGGAAATTGCTCGTGGGTTTGGACCCTAAGGGGCACCCCACTTTTGTGGAAGGGAGAGAACTTAGCCAAGGCTTGGTTCGAACTAACACGCGCGCCACAGCCGACTGACTGGCTGACCTAGCTCGGGCACATGGGTCGTGGGTCTGGGTCTGGGTCCTTGTATATAATTTTTAGACAAAATTTATTTAAATTTTTAATTAAAATTTATTTAAATTTTATTTATTTAATTCTTTTATCAAAATTGTGTTGTTTTGAGAAGCGGTATTTGTTATATTATCGAAACTGTGTCGTTTTAAGAAGCGGTATCTGCTGAAAGGGTACAAGTCTGAACGAACGGCACAAAACTACGTCGTTTTGTCATGCCTTTTCTACTTAGCCTAAAACTACGTAATTTTGGTTCTACTATTGCTAAAACTACATCGTTTTATAGGTCCGAATAGATGCACCTATTCTGTAAGTGATCAAAACTACGTCATTTTAAACCAAAAGATGCTATACATGTCTTTTCAGTAGCATCTCATGCCTTTTCAAGGGCTATGTACCCATCCGAAGGGTCACCAACCCCTCTTATAAATAGATAGGAGGGGGCAGCCTTCTAATTCATTCATTTTTCAAGCATTCAAGCATATTAGAGCTTTCAAGTCTATATTTCTTCATCAGTTTCCTTAGTTTATTTTGAGAGAGAGTTAGAGCATTTATTTTGGTTGGTAGAGCATACTTTTTGTAGTGCTACTAAAGTATACGGTGTCATTGTATCCTGGGAGAAAAGTTCTATCAACTCTGAGCACCATACGGAAGGCATAATTGTCTTAAGGACAGTACCAAGTACTAGCCTTGACAAATCTTTTTTTACAATTCTGATTTATTTGAGATAAGTATATATATATATATATATATATATATATATATATATATATATATATATATATATATATATATATATTAAGCTCACCCCTTATTCAACTCACCCGAGCTCACCCCACTTTTAGCGACGGACCCAACGACGGTTTGGCCATACAACCATTGTCTATACTTTTAGCGACGAACAACATATAGCGTCACTAAAAGTATAGACGATGGTTGTATGAGCGAACCGTCGTCTGGTTCGTCGCTAAAAGGGGGTGAGCACGGGTGAGTTGAATAAGTGGTGAGCTTAAGATCCGGACCGTATATATATATATATATATATATATATATATATATATATATATATATATATATATATATATATATATATATATAGTTTCCTTTCAGATTACTAACAATCTTAAGGCAATTATCTTTTATCTCTATATATATATATTTGCAAGAAATATGGATACCAATTTTGTTACTATAATTGGTTCTTCTACACCTTCTATACCAAATGTTACTGTGAACCATGGTGAAAAACAAGAAAAGTTCAATGGAACAGAATTTAAAAGATGGCAACAAAAGATGTTGTTTTATCTTACTACTTTGAAATTGGCGAGATTTCTTCACAAAGATCCCCATGTGCTCAAAGAAGATGAAACAGACAAGCAGGTTGTTGCCGCAATAGATGCATGGAAACATGCAGATTTTTTGTGCCAAAATTATATCCTTAATTGATTGGAGAACACATTATACAACGTGTATAGTTCTCTCAAAACAACAAGAGAATTATGGGATTCCTTGGATAAAAAATATAAAACAGAAGATGATGGCACGAAGAAGTTCGTAGTTGGCAAGTTTTTGGACTACAAGATGGTGGATTCTAAGGCAGTCATCAACCAAGTCCAAGAATTACAAGTAATCCTGCATGAAATACATGCAGAAGGTATGTCCTTAAGTGAATCTTTCCAAGTTGCTGCTATTATTGAAAATCTACCACCTATGTGGAAAGATTTTAAAACTTATCTCAAGCATAAATGCAAAGACATGAAATTTGAAGATTTAATCGTAAAATTAAGGATAGAAGAGGACAACCGTGCTTCTGAGAAGAAAACAGGAAGGACCTTTGTGGAATATAAAGCCAAAATGGTTGAACAAGGTCCAAAATCCAAAAAGAGAAAATTCTACGGTAATGGGCCTCAACAGGGAACAAATAAGAAGTTCCAAGGTAAATGTTACATATGTGATAAGCCCGAACATAGGGCAAAGGATTGTCAAAAACGCAAAGACCAGAACAAGAAGTCCGCACAAGCTAATGTAACGAAAGTGGGTGGTCTTCTTAAAGATGTTTCTGAAATGAACCTTTCAGCGGTTGTTTCAGAAATAAATATGGTTGAGAATCCAAGAGAATTCTGGGTATATACTGGAGCAACCCGCCATGTGTGTTATGATAAAAAGATGTTCTCCACATATCAAGAAATTGAGAATGGAGAACAATTATATATGGGAAATTCTTCTTCATCTAAGATTGTTGGACAAGGAAAGGTGGTTCTGAAGATGACATATGGCAAGGAACTCACCCTTAACAACGTGCTCCATGTGCCTAATATTAGGAAAAATTTAGTGTCAGGATCCCTTCTTAGTTAAAAGGGATTTAAATTAGTCTTTATATCAGACAAATTTGTCCTAACTAATAATGGGATGTATGCGGGGAAAGGTTGTATGAGCACTGAGCTCTTCAAAATGAATATAATGACTATTGTACCTTCCAATATTAATAATATTACATCTTCTGCTTATATGATTGAGTCATCTAATTTATGGCATGGTAGATTAGGACATGTTAATTGTAATACTATACGTAGATTAATTAATATGGAATATTTGCCAAAATGTGATATTAACTCTAATCATAAATGTGAAATTTGTGTTGAGGTAAAACTTCAGAAATCTTCTTTTAAATCAATTGAAAGAAGTACAGAGCCTCTTGAATTAATACATACTGATATTTGTGATTTAAAGTATATATAGACAAGATGAGGTAAGAAATACTTTATCACTTTTATAGATGATTGTAAAAGATATTGTTATATTTACTTATTGAGAAGTAAAGATGAGGCTTTGGAAATGTTTATACATTACAAAAATGAGGTTGAGAACCAACTTGATAAAAAGATCAAGATAGTTAGAAGAGAGGTGAGGAATATGAATTTTCATTTGTTGAAATTTGTTCACAACAGGGTATAATACACCAAACAACTGCACCTTATTCACCACAACAAAATGATGTTGTAGAAAGAAAGAATAGAACTTTGAAAGAAATGATGAATGCATTATTATTAAGTTCTGGGCTACCTCAGAATTTGTGTGGGGAAGCAATTCTTTCAACAAATTATATTCTCAACCGAATACCTCAAAAGAAGTCTAATGTTGAACCCTATGAATTATGGAAAGGACGTAAGCCATCTTATAAACACTTAAAAGTGTGGGGGTGTTAAGCGAAGGTAATGGTTCCTCTACCCAAAAAGGTGAAAATAGGACTGAAAACAATAGATTGTATATTCATTAGTTATGCTAATAATAGCAATGTATATAGATTTTTGGTTAATAAATCAAAAATAGGGAAAATACATAAAAATATTATTATTGAGTCACAAGATGCTGAATTTTTTGAAATAATATTTCCTAATAAAAAGGAACAAGAGCTAAGTTCTAATGATCAAGAAACAAGTTCAAATAAAAGAACTTATGATGTTGTTAATAACAGTAATCATGGTTTAGAAGATATTAATGAACCTAGACGTAGTAAATGTGCTAGAACATCAAAATCTTATGGTTCGGATTTTCTAACTTATTTGTTAGAAAATGAGCCTCAAACCTATAAAAAAGTAGTATCGAGTCCTGAAGCTCCATATTGGAAAGAGGCTATAAATAGCCATTGCAACTAAATATAATTTAGAAATACATCAAATGGATGTAAAAACAACTTTCTTGAATGGAGACTTAGAAGAAGAAACCTACATTGAACAACCAGAAGGATTTATTATTCCAGGACAAGAAAAAAAAGTTTGTCGACTTGTAAAGTCTTTATAATGATAAAAACAAACACCTAAATAATGGCATGAAAAATTTGACAATGCAATGTTATCGAATGGTTTCAAAATAAATGAGTGTGGCAAATGTGTATATGTTAAGGACACTTAGAATGGGTATGTTATTATTTATCTTTATGTAGATGATATGCTCATTATGGGTAGTAATAATGAAATCATTAAAACTACTAAAAGAATGTTAAATAATATGTTTGACATGAAAGACATCGGTGTTATCGATGTAATATTATGAATTAAAATTTCTAAAATATCGAATGGATTAGTGTTATCATAATCACACTATATTGAGAAAATACTCAGAAAATTCAATCAGTATGATTGTAATCCTGTAGGAACACCGGTAGATATAAATCTACACTTGTCTAAAAATAAAGGAGAGATCATATCATAATCTGAGTATGCACAAATAATTAGAAGCCTTATGTACTTAATGAATTGTATACGTCCTGACATAGCACAAGCTGCCAATAAATTGAGTAGATTTACAAGCAATTTAGGACAAGATCACTGAAAAGAAATTATAAGAGTTTTAAGGTATTTGAAATACACACAAAATTTTGGATTGCACTACTCAAGATATCCAGCAGTACTTGAAGGATATTGTGATGCGAATTGGATATCGAATACAAAAGATTCTAAATCCACAAGTGATTTTGTGTTTACACTAGATGGAGGAGCAATATCATGGAAATCTTCTAAACAAACATGCATTGATCGATCAACAATGGAATATGAGTTTATTACATTGGATAAGGCTGAAGAAGAAGATGAATGGCTTCGTAATTTTTTAGAAGATATTCCTATGTGACCTAAACTTGTGCTGCCTATTTGTATCCATTGTGATAGTCAATCAACAATTGGAAGGGCACATAGTCACATGAATAATGGTAAGTCCAGACATATTCATTATAGACACAATACATAAAATAATTGCTCTCTAACGGCATTATGTCTATTGAGTACATAAAGTCGAAAGAAAATATAGCGGATCCATTGACTAACGGTTTGACTAGAGAGAAAGTAAAAATAACTTCGAGGGGAATGGGTTAAAAGCCTATAAATAAGGATCGTCATAATGAAAACCCAATCTAATTGACTGG
The DNA here is from genome assembly GCA_016801055.1 of Panax notoginseng. Lineage (NCBI taxonomy): Eukaryota > Viridiplantae > Streptophyta > Magnoliopsida > Apiales > Araliaceae > Panax > Panax notoginseng. The sequence continues at coordinate 210,857,129 of CM029016.1, read as the reverse complement.
AGATCCCAAGATCTAGGTTCAAAGGGGCAACTAAATTGTGAACGATTCAACCAAATCACTATGAAAAAATTAATTTCTTCTACTCATTCCTATGATACTAGATAGTGATACCTGCAGCGGTTACAAGATAAGCTATGCTTTGAATGATTCTTAAATCTTGATAAACATGTGGAGTATGGCAGAATACTCTTATTAAAAATCACCTATGTGAGTGTGAACTGGGCCAATTCTATGAGAAGGATAAGGTTATACTTCTCTAAAGCACTCATAAATTCGGGATTACTCGGGGCCAAAATGAACAAAATCATAAGAACCAAATAATGTCTGAAAATATTATGTGTGAATTACTATTGTCTCAATTTACATAAACGATTGGACAGTTCAAGACATCATGTTCACTGGACAACCAGTAAACCCGATAGTCTTTCACAAGGGAAGGTTCAAAGTCAAAAGCCACCTCTCTCGATACAGATGATTTCTAATTCTGTCTTTCTCTTAGAGTCTGCATAATATTTACATTAGGCTGGCAGTTAATATCATTTATGTGGGGGATTGTTAGAATTTGAGCCTAAAATAATGTGGGTGTCATTAATTATTTTTAATGATTCCATATATTAATGTGTTCTACTCCATGAGTCGATTAAATTAAGTATTTGGAAGCTCAAATCTATGGAGTAATGAATGAGATATTAACTCCCAAAGATCACACTTAGAAATGATAAATGATAATAAATACATGTGAGAAAAACCAAGTCCCACATAGGTTAGGAATTAAAATTTTAATGTGTTTATATACAAGGAAATTGCTATTGGGTTTGGGCCCCAAGAGGCACCCCACTTTTATGGAAGGGAGAGGACTTAGCCAAGGCTTGGTTCGAACCCACACGCGCGTGTCACCACCGACCGACCGGTCGGCCTGGCTTTAGCACGGGCACGTAGGTCTAGGTCTGGGTTCTTGTATATAAATTTATTTAATTCTTTTATCAAAATTGTGTCATTTTGAGATGCGGTATTTATTATATTATCGAAACTGTGTCGTTTTGAGAAGCGGTATCTGCTGAAAGGGTATAAGTCTGAACGAACGGCCCAAAACTACGTCGTTTTGTCGCGCCTTTTCTACTTAGCCTAAAACTACATACTTTTGGTTCTGTTAATGCTAAAACTACGTCGTTTTGACCAAAGGATGCTATACATGTCTTTTCAGTAGCATCTCATGCCTTTTCAAGGGCTACTCATCCGAAGGGTCACCAACCCCTCCTATAAATAGATAGGAGGGGGTAGCCTTCTAATTCATTCATTTTTCAAGCATTCAAGCATATTAGAGCTTTCAAGTCTATATTTCTTCATTAGTTTCCTTAGTTCATTTTGAGAGAGAGTTAGAGCATTTATTTTGGTTCGTAGAGTATACTTTTTGTAGTGCTGTTAAAGTATACAGTGTCATTGTATCCTAGGAGACAAATGTTATCAACTCTGAGCACCATACGGATGACATAATTATCTTAAGGACATAATACCAAGTACTAGCCTTGACAAATCTTTTTCTATAGTTCTGATTTATTTGTGATAAGTTAATATATATATATATATATATATATATATATATATATATATATATATATATATATATATATATATATAGTTTCCTTTCAGATTACTAACAATAGTATCCACTGAGCAACCTAACATAACCTTTGAGGGTAAGACTACTTGTAAAATATTATGTCCAGTAAGCATTTATACAGTCTGCATATCTTATAATTGCTTAATTAATTCTAAAATAGAAGTCGAGCAAAAATTGCCAAATATTATTGTTCAAATTTCTAGATTTTGAATTTTGAACTCACGAAAAAGTGTCATCCGTTTTGAGTGGCCACAACACATTTACCGCATATTTTGCATCAGTGTAAAAGGATGAGCTTGAATATTTAGAAAAAATATATAATTTTTGTGTTAATTTGCACCTTTTATGGGTATTAAAATTTTATTTTTACATTAGAAAAAATTATGTTTTAATGTAGATTACGAAAATTTTAATATTTTAATAAATATTTGTTAGTTTTTAACATTTATCGCACAAGTTCATATTTAATTAATTAGATCAAGTTAAATGAAAATGATAATATACATATTTATATTTAGTGGTTATATAAATGAAAATGATAAAAGTATTTATATTTATCTTTATATTTAGTGGATATATAAATATACATATTTATATTTCTTATTAAATGGCGGGATTCTATTTATGTAGGGATACTATTCATTTGGAATACTTTTCATTCGAGGTACTATTCATTGGGGGTACTTTTCATTCGAGTACTATTCATTCGGGATACTATTCACGGGATACTATTCACGAAAAAATTAATTTCTTTTCTGTCCAAATTATTTCTGATACATGAACATCATTCTTGAATTTCACTCCACAATTAGTTATCATGTTGAAAATTTGGACATTCTTGAACTCTGGATAAATTGAAGTATAAATATCTAATATTTATCCCTAATCTCACTTGATTGATTCGTTATATCATTGTCGTTATCCTCATGTTTATATTGTGGTGAAAGTCATATTTGCCCCATAGTGCATAGATGGATTGTTGATTGATATGATTATGACCAGGAATTCTGTATTGGTATAATCATGACCTGTAATGTTATAGACAAATGATGTGATGAAAGTCCTCTTTGGCCCGTAGTGCATAGATGGACATTTGTTTGGCATGATCATGACCACTAGTAATACTAACAAATATCATTGGCTCGTAGTGTATGGATATTTCGTTAATTTGAAATATTTATTGATTGGTGTTAAAGGAATAAAATATTGATGATGAACTTTTAAATCATAGAATATAGTAGACATCATTCTCTGCTTGACTCTTTTAATGAATTGTTGTTACCGCTGCAATTGTTGATCTAAAACTTGTTGTCTATTGTATTCTATAAGATTTTTCCTTGTTGAGGACTAAAGATAATTTTTTCTTCGTTATCTTAGTCATAATATTCTTTACTGGGCTAGTGGAGCTCACCATTTTCTTTTGGTTCCATTGTTCTTCTTAGGAGGCGAGAATGTAGTTGGGACTAGTCGGGGAGTGGAGTAATGATCCGAGATTGTTATTATAGTAGTCCTCACTATTTTGTAAAATAGTGTGGCAATAATTGTAGTGAGGACATTATTTGAGTTTGGATATTATCTACAAGACAATATTTGTATTGAAACTTTCAGTTTATGTGTTGTCATATTTTGCACGACAGTTGTATAAATAAAATTTGTATTTTAATTTTGTACCATGTATTTGACAACTCAGAATGTGTTGTGTGGACCTATTTTAGGGGCGTCACAGATGTAATAAGCGTTTACTTTGTAATCTTATTCATTTATTAATAAGAGAATGTGACAACCCAGAAATTTAGAGGATTTTGAATGATTAAAATAAAGGTTAAATAATAAAACCTCGATCGAAAATAGAGGATTAATTAAAATATTTAATGAACCTATATGGTTTGATTTGAATTTTTAAGCAATGTAAAGAACTTAAATGAGAATGATAGAAATTTTAAAAAGTAAGAAAGTGATTATGTATGTGGAAATTTTTTATTAAGGAAATAAATTTCAAATGAAGAGATATTAAAATGTTAAAGAAAATGTGTATATGTATAGATGCATATATACTTAAGGATGTGATATTTATATTTTAGCTAAGATGAATGATTAATTAAATTAATCATTCAAGAATAAATGAAAAGCTTAATTATAGAAGCTTGTAAAAATTATGCTTTAAAGGGTAATTTAATAGAACCCAAAAATATTAAATTGAGAGAAGCCAAGAATGGTGGGCCCCACTAGGGTGTGATAATAGGTGATGATGGTTAGGAAACTTTTAGGAAATTTCCTAGAAGTGGGGAAATGACAATTTTGCCCAAAAGAAAATTATTAATGACTTTTGTGCCTTAGGAAGGAAATTGCTAGGAAGTTTCCAAGTAATGGGGAAGTGACTATTTTGTCCCAAGAGAAATTGGGTAATGACCATGGCATTCTTGAAAGAAATTTCTAGTAAATTTCCTAATTATAGTTAGATGATAATTCAAAGAGTAGATTGTTATGCCCATTTAAATATTATGTTATTTGTTGTGAATAAATTATGTAAACCTTTTTTTATTCCAAATGTATGTATGTAAGTTAAGGTTAGAAACCTTTGGAAATGAAGTAGAATTATTTGAAAATGAATAATGCATGTATGAATATTTCGCAATAGTTATGGAACATGTATGAAGAGAATGTAACGTGACGCACCAGGTCCGAGGTTCAAGGGACCCGAATTTGGGGGCGCTACAGAGAATTTATTTATTAAAATGCATCTTTATCCATGTTAATTAGTTAAATTAATAAATATGATAAATCCATAGTTATTGAGAAATACTTTTAGAATCATGATTTTGATCATGCTAATCAGATCTAAACTCTTGATAACTCAATACTAAAATGTTCTTAATCGATGGATCACAAATGTGGGGTTACTGATTCTGGATATATTAATACGCACTATGCTTGCTCTGTTAAAAAGGATGATTGATCTCATGATCATTTGTGTGGAGACACTGAAACAAGTATGTAGGTGTTTATTGGAGAATAAGTTCACTTAACGTGACATATAAAAGAAACCCTAATGGAGTTTTACTTGTCTATCAATAGGAGTTTCTAATATGATAGTAGTACAAGTAATCCTTAGACTTGAAATTATCATAGTATCTTGTATATACTGAATTATGTTTTGACATATTCCTTAATACTTTTGAGTATGTCGTAGGGTATGTTCGAATATAATTAAGTATATGTTATGAATAAGCATGTGAATGATATTTCTATTTATGTATGTGGAATATTTTTATTAAGAAAATAAATTTCAAATGAAGAGATATTAAAATGTTAAAGAAAATGTGTATATGTATAGATACATATATACTTAAGGATGTGATATTTATATTTTAGCCAAGATGAATGATTAATTAAATTAATCATATAAGAATAAATGAAAAACTTAATTATAGATGTTTGTGAAAATTATTCTTTGAAGGGTAATTTAATAGAACCCAAAAATATTAAATTGGGAGAAGTCAAGGATGGTGGGCCCCACTAGGGTGTGATAAATGGTTATGATGGTTAGGAAATTTCCTAGAAGTGGGGAAATGACTATTTTGCCTAAAAGAAAATTATTGATGACTTTTGTGCCCTAGGAAGGAAATTGCTAAGAAGTTTCCTAGTAATAGGGAAGTCACTATTTTTGTGACGTCCCCAAAATAAGTATACACAATCCATTCTGAGCTGCCAAATACATGATACAAAATTCAAATACAAACATCATTTATACAATATGACAAAAAACGTAGCTGAGAGTTTTAACACAGATATTGTCTCGTAGACAATATCCAAACTCAAATGGAATCCTCATTACAATTATTATCACACTATTTCATAGAATAGTGAGGACTACTATAGCCATCATCTCGGACCATCACTCAGTTCTCCGACTAGACCCAACTATATTCTCATTTCCTGAAGAGAACAATGAAAGCAAAGGGTGAGCTCAACTAGCCCAGTAAAGAATATTATAACAAAGATAATGCAGAATAAATTATCGTTAGCCTTCAACATTGCTAAACTAATAGAATACAATAGACAACAAGTTTAACTACAACGGAACAAACAATCCATTAGAAGAGTCAAGTAGAGCATGATATCTACTATCTTTTATGATTTAAAAGTTCATCATCAATATTTTATCACTGTAATACAACTCAATAAATAATCCACATCACTGAATTATCCATGCACTACGGGCCAAGGATATTCATTAGTATTACATCCACAAATTATCCATGCACTACGGGCCAATGATATTCGTTATTATCACCAATGGTCATGATCATGCCAACAACTGTCCATCAATGCACTACGGGCCAATGAGGACTTTTACCACATCATTTGTAACATTATAGGTCATGATTATACCGATACATAATTTCTGGTCATAATCATACCAATCAACATTCCATCTATGCACTACGGTCCAAAGATAACTTTCATCACAATATAAGCATGAAGATGATGACAATGATATAAGAATTCAATCAAACGAGATCAAGGATAAATATTAAAGATTTATAATTCAATTTATTCAGAGTTTAAGAATGTCCAAATTGTCAACATGATAACTGCTTTGTAGAGTAAAATTCAAGAATAATATTCATGTAAAAATAATTCGGACAAAAAAGAAATTAATATTTGTCATGAATAGTACCCCGACATGAAAAGATTAAAATTTAACAATAATATTTAGAAAAATATCCTTGTGAAACGATACTGGATGAAACATAAATTTTAAGGATATTCTACTAATTTTAAGGAGTATGGAAGCAATACTTATCACAATAAGTATTAATTTAGGAATATGAAATAAAATAATATCCCTTACATAATATAGAGTATGAAAGAAAATAATATTTCTTACGAGTATTGCAATAAAATAATATCCTTTACCTTAGTAGAAACTGAATTTGACTGGAATATCGGATATTATTCTGAAAAAATCTTGCACAAAAAGTTACACTTAAAGTATCCTTAAACTCAAGAAAAATACTCACAATACTATAGAAAAAGAATTTCTGATATTGAAGGTGTATTTTAGGAAGGAGGGTTACCCCCTATTTATAGTGAAACGGAGGGAGAAACGTTAAACAACCATGCCTAACTCTGCAAAACTTCCTCCGCCTAACTTCCAAATTCTACTTTGCCTAACTTTTATTCATTATTTTCATTGGGTGAGGGCCCATCAATTTGGAAGAAAAATTCATTGCAGGAGAAAGTATTCTGCTTATCAAATTAGAAAACAAAGCACAATCTGCCAAAACATAAAGAAATGAATGACATATCTTTTAACAAATGAGGGCCACCCAATGAAATTAAGTCATACTCTGCCAACTTAAGGAAACACACTATTTGGAAAATAATTCTGTATCTCCCAATAATCAAATAAAACACTACCAATTTATTCATCAATTATTCATATATTTTTAATCTTTTAACAATTATTCATCATTAATATTATAACTCATAATATTAACAACCAGATTATTCCCATGAAAGAGAGGGCTTTACAATAAGGACTTCTCCTTATTGGCGCGTAATTAGGTAATCAAACCCCTTTCTTCGATAGAACTTTCTAGACATTGTCAATAATACAAATAATAATATGAATAAATTTTTTATTTCAATTATTGACTTAATAATATAAAATATTATGACAATAATGTGAAATACTATGCAGCAATTACTGTTGCAATAATTAAATAAAACTGAGTGACTTCTCACGTAATCATCAATAATCAAAGATACTGTATAATACTGTGTGCTACTATGCAACCACACGTATTACTGTACTTTTATCACTGGGTATTTCAAAAGTTATCGGTAAAACTTTTGCCGTTATTTTTATAAAAAGTTATTTCTGTCGTTTTCTAACTTCGACAGTAATTTTGTTATGGGGTCCATCAATGATTGTACCATCGTACGAATATTCCTTGATTTTATGACAACTTTCTTACTTTGTAAAATTTATAAATATTACCCACAACTATAACATATATGAAATTCATACCTTATTACTCAAAATGATATTTATAGAAAATTAATCTATATTCATAAAAGTTGAGGTCTTACAACCTCCCCTTCTTATAAAATTTCGTCTTCGAAATTAGTGTACGTACTTGGTATGTCGAAGAAGTGAGGATACCTTATTTTCATGTCAGATTCTAACTCCCAGGTTATTTTCTCAATATCGTGGTTTCTCCATAAGACTTAAACTTGAGGTATAACCTTTGAGCGTTAAATATGTTTTTTCTTATCTAATATTTTAACAAGTACCTCTTCATACGTTAAGTCTTCTGCTATCTCGTCTGGTTCTAATTCAATAATATGGTTCAGGTCTTTTACGTATTTACATAATATAGATATATGAAAAACGTTATGAACACGAGACATACTTGGCGGTAAAGCGAGTCTATAGGCCACAGTTCCTACTCGGTCGATGATTTCAAATGGACCAATGAATTGAGGGTTGAGTTTTCTCTCTTTTCGAATCTCGTAACTCCTTTCCATGGATCAACACGTAACAATACATGATCTCTAACATTAAATTCCACGTCCCTTCGATGAAGATCGGTATAACTCTTTTGTCGACCTTGTGAGGTTCGTATATGTTTACGGATTGATAAGTAGGTTTTATACCTACTTATTGAATATCAATTCACGAGAATTAAGCCCATCTCAAGTACATTTCAGTGTGTTTTTAGTTGCATTTCATAATATTTTGCATTGCATGTATTGAGAACTCCTTTGGTGTAAAAGTGCAGGAAATGGCATGAGCTCGGCATTGGAAGATGACATGTGATCAATGAAGGCACAACATGAGGATCGAGTGAACAAAAGAGCTAAGAAGTAGTGAACAAAAGAGCAAAAGTTGCATATCAAAGCATCAGTAGTTGAATACAGAAGCAGTAGCAACAGCAGAACCTGAGGATTCAAAGTTCAGAAGCCGCGCAGCCGCGCGATCACCCGGCTTGACCAGATTTTAAAGACGTGTGCCTGCGCACGAAATACAAAGGGGAAGCGCGTGGCCGCGCGCGACGTTGACTGAAGCTGCTGACTTTATTTTAATTTGCGTAACTGAGAGGAGAGTTGAAGGAGGGTTTATATATTAGACGTATTTTCAGTATGTAGGGGGGATTCCACTCCTTGGGGGATCACGTAGATAATATTGCTTTCTCTCTTTACTTTCATTGGGAGATTAGTGTAGGTACTTTCTAGATTGTATTAGACACGAAGACTTGAAGCAATTGGAAAGCATCAGAGATTCCATCTTGGATCAGGAGAACAGATTTGCACTCCAATTCTCTACTCTTATTTTCTCTTTGATTCATAATTGTATCTTACGATGTTTATTCTATATGTGGATGATAGATTTGATTCAACTATGACTTAAATTCTATTATGAGATTACAATGGATTTTATGGATTAGTTATATCTGATATATTGCATTGTTAGCCATATTAATTGCTATGGGATTGTCTAATTAGATTCATGCTATTTGCTTAGTTGATTGACCATCAATTACTGTGATAACCCATATGGACTCGAGAGACGAAGTATGGGTTTAGATCTGATCTTATTAGCTTGTGATTGTATGTTCTACATTGTGATGGGATGTATGATTTGTGCTTAGGATAGACATATACCGAAGCAGCACTCGTAGTTAATTAAGAACTTGGGCTTAAACCCTATTTATTTATAAATCACATAGACATATAGTGGTTTAGGTAATGTGGGTATTCATGTGTATTCTATCAATTATGGATTATATGTGATATGAGTATCGTACATCAAGAGATGGCTATATTTCACTTTTGTGTTCTCGACTAACAATCCGGTATAATTAATTTAGCTTAACATGCAGTGTATGGATTTAAATGAGTCAATAGATGAAATTGCGATCTCATGTCTTCATTATCTAGTCTCACTTTTGAAATAGTTAGGTTTATTTAATTTAATAGTTTAAATATAAAATATAATACCATTTGTTTAAATAAGACTGAACTGGTTACGGGTTAATGCTTGGAGAACTTTATTAGTTAATTCTCCGTGGGAACGATACTTTACTTACTTTTTATTACTTGTTGACAGTGTATACTTGCACGCATATATTGATCGGTAAAACGACTAACAAGTTTTTGGCGTCGCTGCCGGGGGATTAGCTTAATAAAAAAAATTTCCAACATTAATTTCAATCAAATTAGTCTTACTTTAAATATTTTTATTTTGTTTTAAGTATTTTCTTTTATTTCTCTCTTTTTAGGTTTCATGGGTGACTTTGTTTATCAATGGCCTTATGCAAATGTGACTCAACCAAGGGACATAAGCACTGCGGGACTCAATGTATTTTCTACATTGTCAGCACAAATTGCAACACTTTCAGAGAGGTTGGATGTTTTTGTAGCCCAACGTACTCGAGAGATAGCAGTTACATGTGAATATTGTGCTGGCGAGCATCCAAGTTATCAGTGCAACATCAGTGTTGGACAAGTACAGTTTGGGGGTGATTACCTCAACAACTATGTTTATCCCAGTTATCATCAAGGTTGGGGGTATCACCCAGATTATGAATGGAGTTATGACTATCAAGACCAAGACTGTGTTCCAAGTCCAACATATCTATCGGATTTCTCATATCCACCTCCAATACAACAAGAAGAAAATTCAAGGTTGAAGGAATTCATGTCAAAAAGCATAGCAGACCATGAAGAGATGATGATGAGTCAGGAGTTATCAAGCCAAAATCTTAACAGACAGATGGAACAACTCATTAACTCCTCAATGAATGGTCCACAATACATGGATTTCGAATCTGAACAAGATAATTCAAGATTGGAGGATTTGTGGTTCAAATTTGTAGCATCAAATGAGGAGAAGATGATTGAGCAAGAAAGGTCAATTCAAAATCTTCAGAATCAGATGGATCAAATGTTCGAAGCCTTGAACAATCACACTCCAAACAATTGGTGCTATGACATAGACGATGAAACTGATGGAGAGCCAGAAGTGTACATGCCACTAAATGAACTTAAAGGAGTGGACATTGAGGAGACAACTGAGGGGTATGGAAAATGAAGAACATGAAATGACTTGTATAATACCCCAAGTGCCTTTTCAGTTAGAGTTAAAAAAATCAGTGAAATTTACACACCCATGTCCTCTTGGTAGCCACGTTCAAAGTAAAGATCAGGATGAAAAAGAGGCCTCTGATACACCATGGTGGGCTGAGGAAGAGAAAAGAGAAAAGGAAAAGTCTGTTGTATTTTTCATGCCTCAATGCAGTAATTTATTCACCAATACAACTGACGGAGCACCTAGCTATGCAATAGAACTGGGGGCATCATGTACAGGAAATATGCTAGGTTGTTTCAATTCACAGACTTGCAAGATGGGGAATCTACCTACACACATAGCAGTTCTAATGGATGGAGGGTTCTTAGCTTATCGTAGAGGAATTGGATAGTGTTGTCAAGAAAAAAGTCCAGCTAACGAACTATAAACCGAGCGCTTGATGGGAGGCAACCCATTACTTCTATCTCTACTTTTTATTTATTCAGTTTTAGTTGTTTTTGTTGGTTCATTTTCACTCTCAGTTATGATAGTGATTAGCTTTGCATGAATATCTTAGTGGCTGAATTTGGATATGAGTATGTCTGTGCATAGCATCGAAATTATGGTATTACGTTAGACATTCATGCTTACTCAGTAATTCATGCCTTGACAGTGTTTATTGATGTCTATATAGGTATCTTGGGCTGAATTCATTGATTTGAAGTACTGAAAATGAAAGTTAGCAGTGCAGGAAACAAGGTCGCGCGACCGCGCCATGATTGCATTACAAAACCGCGCGCCCGTGCTGCATGCCTGCCAGGCCAAACATCTCACTCGCGCGCCCGTGCCACATATACATTTAAAACTCGCGCGCCCGCGCACGGCACCTGAAGTGGAAATTTGTTGTGCCATATCCACCACCAGATTCACCACCTGACGAGGGCGGTACAGCTGAGCATTAGGGGAGTTTTCTCTAACCCTATACCTTCATTCATTGGGGCAATGAATATTATAAGTTTGGGGGTATTGGGATAGTAGGGTAGTGTATATAGTATCTACATGTTTAGTTTACAATTTCATGATAGTTTAACAGTTGCATATTTATGTATTAGATAATAATTGCATGTTATATTGTTTTATTTTTTTTAGTCATTATGATGTGTGTCAGTTTATGTTTAGTTGCATGTCTCACAGTTCTAGCTTTATGGAAATTTTGTTTAGCCTATGATGAAAGTGAATTTTGAAGGATTGTTGAGTATGTTGGATAACTCGAGCTTAGATATAATGTTTTACACGATGTAATTCATGATGCTGTTTAGATGCTTTCGGTTTGCACTGCTCGATAGAAAATGTGGTTTTAAAAAGAGAAATATGTGGAAAATGGACTTAGACTGTACAAAATATTGATAATCGAACTTTGGGAAAACTTGGGTATGCTATATATAAAGTTGATAACGTGGCTAGTCTTATTTTGGGGCCCTAGCTATTTGAGTAAGTACGCCCAAGGGGATTGTCTCTACATCTAGCACCCTAAGGTATTTTATGGTCTGGGAGTTGTTGGTTGAAAGCTCGTTAAGGGGTAACAGTGTAGCCTAAATGGAATGAGACATTGCACAGTCATGTGAAAAACAAAAGAAAGAAAAAGAAAAAAAATAATAGCAATAAACACCGCGGAAAAGAGCGAAAATCGCCCTCGTGAGTAGTAATAAAGCAGTTAAGCCGTTGTTGAACCTTAGTTTGTTTTGATATGTTGGAATAGTCTTTGTTGCATAAGTATACATGAATCTTGATTTAGACTGTAATTTTCTATTTTGAACAGTTTACATGTGTATTCTTTGCTTAAATCAAGTTTTGGTGAACACAACACACACACATAGTATCTTTATAGCATATATGAGTTATCTGAGTGTATGATATTATGCCTATAGTTTGGTTTGAATTTATATTCTTGAGTCTGGATAATTCGCTGAGGCATTTTGGATTGAAATTCTTTTATAGCTGGAACAATGTGAGACTCGTTTGCATCATGAGTTAGTTGCATAGCATTTAGTTGCATTTTCATTGTTTTATATAGTATGCATTGATTGAGGGCAAGCAACAGTTCAAGTTTGAGGGTATTTGATAAGTGAGTGTTATACCTACTTATTGAATATCAATTCACGAGAATTATGCCCATCTCAAGTACATTTCAGTGTGTTTTTAGTTGCATTTCATAATATTTTGCATTGCATGTATTGAGAACTCCTTTGGTGTAAAAGTGTAGGAAATGGCATGAGCTCGGCATTGGAAGATGACATGTGATCAATGAAGGCACAATATGAGGATCGAGTGAACAAAAGAGCTAAGCAGTAGTGAACAAAAGAGCGAAAGTTGCATGTCAAAGCATCAGTAGTTGAATACAGAAGCAGTAGCAGCAGCAGAACTTGAGGATTCAAAGTTCAGAAGCCGCGCGGCTACACAGGCTGACACTCGCGCGCCCGCGCGGTCACCCGGCTTGACCAGATTTTAAAGACGTATGCCCGCGCAAGAAATACAAAGGGGAAGCGCGCGGCCATGCGTGACGTTGACTTAAGCTGCTGACTTTATTTTAATTTGCGTAACTGAGAGGGGAGTTGAAGGAGGGTTTATATATTAGACGTATTTTCAGTATGTAGGAGGGATTCCACCCCTTCGGGGATCACGTAGATAATATTGCTTTCTCTCTTTACTTTCATTAGGAGATTAGTGTAGGTACTTTCTAGATTGGATTAGATCCGAAGACTTGAAGCAATTGGAAAGCATCAGAGATTCTATCTTGGATCAGGAGAACAGATTTGCACTCCAATTCTCTACTCTTATTTTCTCTTTGATTCATAAGTGCATCTTACGATGTTTATTCTATATGTGGATGATAGATTTGATTCAACTATGATTTAAATTCTATTATGAGATTACAATGGATTCTATGGATTAGTTATTTCTGATATATTGCATTGTTAGCCATATTAATTGCTATGGGATTTCTAATTAGATTCATGCTATTTGCTTAGTTGATTGGCCATCAATTACTGTGATAACCCATATGGACAGGAGAGACGAAGTATGGGTTTAGATCTGATCTTATTAGCTTGTGATTGTATGTTCTACATTGTGATGGGATGTATGATTTGTGCTTAGGATAGACATATATCGAAGCACCACTCGTAGTTAATTGAGAACTTGGGCTTAAACCCTATTTATTTATAAATCACATAGACATATAGTGGTTTAGGTTATGTGGGTATTCATGTGTATTCTATCAATTGTGGATTATATGTGATATGAGTATGGTACATCGAGAGATGACTATATTTCACTTTCGTGTTCTCGACTAACAATCCGGTATAATTAATTTAGCTTAACATGCAGTGTATGGATTTAAATGAGTCAATAGATGAAATTACGATCTCATGTCTTCATTATCTAGTCTCACTTTAGAAATAGTTAGGTTTATTTAATTTAATAGTTTATGTGACGCCCCCAAAATTAGGTATACATCACCCATCTTGGGTCGTCAGATACATAGTACAGAATACAAATACAACTTACTAATACAACTGTCGTGTACAATACGACAAAACATAAATTGTGAGTTTGAATACAAATATTATCTTCTAGAGAGTATTCATACTCAAAAGGAGTCCTCATTACATTTATTAACACACTATTACATAGAATAGTGAGGACTACTAACTAATACTATCATTCGAACCATCACTCCGTTCCCCGACTTGCCCCAGCTACGTTCTCATTTCCTGAAGAGAACAGTGAAAGAAAGGGTGAGCTCAACTAGCCCAGTAAGAAATATTATGACTAAGATAATGCAGAATAAATTATCATTAGCCTTCAACAATGTTAAACTGATAAAATATAATAGACATCAAGTTTAACTGCAGTGGAACAAGCAATCCATTAAAAGAGTCAAGTAGAAAATAAACTCTACTATCTTTTATGATTTAAAAGGTTTTTCAACACTGTTATCGTTGTGACTCAGCTTAATAAAATAATCCACATCATCGAATCACCCCTGCACTACGGCCAAGGATATTCGTATATTCATTAATGGTCATGATCATGCCAACAACTGTCCATCAATGCACTACGGGCCAATGAGGACTTTTACCACATCATTTGTAACATTACGGTCATGATTATACCGAATAATCCCTGGTCATAATCATACCAAGTCCATCTATGCACTACATGCCACAGATGACTTTCAACATTTTATAAACATGAGGATGATGACAATGATATAAGAATTCAATAAAACAAGTTCAAGAATTAATTTATCCAAGAATTAACAACGTCCAAATTGTCAACATGATACTGCTTTGTGGAGTAAAATTCAAGAATGCTTAGAAGAATATTTTCATGAAAAGATACTGGATGAAACGCAATTATCAAGGATATTCCACAAATTTCATGGAGTATAGAAGTCAAAACTTAACCAACTGAGTACAATAAAGAATGGAATAACAAAAGAAATCACCATGCATGCGATAGACCGCACAAACAGGTTATTCCAACAGAATAATAAATAATGGAACCAGGTCCGGCGTAAACGCACATACAGGATATTCCGACAGAATAATAAATAATGGAACCAGGTCCGGCATAAACGCACAGACAGGATATTCCAACAGAATAATAAATAATAGAACCAGGTCCGGTGTAAAACACACAGACAGGATGTTCCAACAGAATAATAACAAGACGGAACCAGGTCCGGTGTAAAACACACAGACAGGATGTTCCAACAGAATAATAGAAGAATGTCACCAAGTATAGGGTAGACCGCGTATACAGGTTATTCCAACTGAATAATAAAGAAATGGAATAACAGAAGTTCTCTTCTTGAATACAAAAGAATAATATCCCTTACCGTTTTAAAGAAGAGCTGAAATAAGGAAGTAGTTAAGTAGCAGAATACTCTTCTTCTTTCTCTCTATAGTTTCTCTCTATAGTTTCTCTCTCTAGAATTCAGTGAATTCGTAAGAAATAATGAAGGAATGAGCTGCTATTTATAGAAAAATAGAATGCATAGTAACTAATCCATGAACGGTCCAGATTGATTACTTTAATCTGACGGTCCATATTTAAAGAAAAATCTTTTAAATAAAATATAATATATTCTATTTATAGAATAACTTTAATAAAGTATTCTGTTTTATATAAAAAGATGTTTCTGTTTTATTACGTTAATAATACGAATAAAACAAAACGTCATTATCGCTAAATAATTCATATTATTAACTGACAATAATTGAATCAAACTGAGTGACTTCTCACATAAGCATTAATAATCAATACCGTGTGCTACTATGCAACCACACGTATTACTGTACTTTTACTACCGAGTAGTTCAACAGTAACAATGGTAAAACTTCCGCCGTTATTTTTAATAAAATATTTTTGTCGTTTTCTCAATCCGACAATAATTCCGTTGTGGGGTCCACCAATGATTGTGTCGTTGTACGAATATTCCCTGTTAAAACGAATATTCCCCGACCAATCGAATATTATATAACAACTTGCGTACTTTGCAAAATTTATAAATATTACCCACAACTATAACATTATATCAAATTAATTCCATAATATTCAAAAATGATATTTATAGAAAATTCATCTTTATTTATAAAAGTTGGGGTCTTACAACCTCCCCTTCTTATGAAATTTCGCCCTCGAAATTAGGGTACGTACCTGGTATGTCGAAGAGGTAAGGATACCTTGATTTCATTTCAGATTCTAACTCCCAAGTCATTTCCTCAACATCGTGATTTCTCCACAAAACTTTGACTTGAGGTATAACCTTGGAGCGTAGAATATGTTCCTTCTTATCCAAGATTTGAACAGGAACTTCTTCATACGTCAAATCCTCCGCTATTTCGTCTGGTTCTAACTCAATAATGTGGTTCGGGTCTTCCACATATTTGCGTAACATGGATATGTGAAAAACGTTATGAACACGAGACATACTTGGCGGTAAAGCGAGTCTATAAGCCACAGTTCCTACTCGATCGAGGATTAAAAATGGACCGATGAATCGAGGATTGAGCTTTCCTCTCTTTCCAAATCTCGTAACTCCTTTCCATGGAGCAACACGTAAGAACACATGATCTCCTACATCAAATTCCACGTCCTTTCGATGAAGATCAGCATAACTCTTTTGTCGATCTTGTGAGGTTTTTATACGTTGTCGGATCGTTTGAATCTTTTCTGTAGTCATACGTACCAACTCCGGTCCCAACAACGTTGCTTCACCCACCTCATCCCAGCATACTGGAGAACGACATTTTCTTCCATACAATGCTTCGAATGGAGCCATGCCAATACTTGCTTGATAACTGTTGTTGTAGGAAAACTCCACCAATGGTAAGAACTTGTCCCAACTTCCCTTGAAGTCAAAGACACAGAGTCTTAATAGATCTTCAAGAGTTTGAATAGTCCTCTCTGATTGTCCGTCCGTCTGAGGATGATATGCTGAACTAAATCGTAAATCTGTGCCCATAGCTTTTTGTAAACTAACCCAAAATCGTGAAGTGAATCTTGGGTCTCGATCAGAAACTATGGATACTGGCATACCATGCAGTCTTACAATCTCGTTTATGTACATACGAGCAAGACGTTCAAGTGTATAAGTTTCTCGTATCGGTAAGAAATGAGCAGACTTGGTCAATCTATCAACAATGACCCAAATCGCATCAATACCTTGAGAAACCCTAGGAAGACCGGTAACGAAATCCATGGTAATGTGCTCCCACTTCCATTCTGGAATTTCAAGTGGTTGCAATGGACCTTTTGGTACTTGATGCTCCGCTTTGACTCGTTGACAAGTTAGACACCTTGAGATAAACAACGCTATCTCTCTCTTCATATTGCTCCACCAAAATGTATGACGAAGATCATGATACATTTTGGTACTTCCAGGATGGATTGCAAACGGTGTGTTGTGCGCCTCCATCATGATTTCATACTTTAAATCAGGGTTGTTAGGAACACAAAGTCTGGAGTTGACTCGAAGTATTCCTTCTTCATCGATTCTTGCTTCCGGCATAGCACCTTCTTGCACTTTCTTCCTTATACGCATCAGCTCCAGGTCTGTAGCTTGAGCAGCTTTAACTTTATCGATTAAAGTCGGTTCTACTCGTATATTCGCCATCATCACATGGGTCCCTGGAGTCTTTAACTCTATCTCCATCCTTTGCAAATCACACAAAATGGGCATTTGTGTTGACAATATCGCACTCGTACTTGCATATGATCTTCTACTCAATGCGTCAGCTACCACGTTCGCTTTTCCAGGATGGTATTGAATGGTATGATCATAATCTTTCAACAGTTCAAGCCAACGTCGTTGTCGCATGTTGAGTTCCTTTTGAGTGAAGAAATATTTGAGGCTTTTATGATCCGTAAAGATCTCCACCTTCTCCCCATACAAGTAATGCCTCCAAATTTTAAGTGCAAAGACAACAGCTGCCAACTCTAGATCATGAGTAGGATAATTCCTCTCATATTCCTTGAGTTGTCTTGATGCATAGGCTATGACTTTTCCATGTTGCATGAGAACATATCCCAACCCTTTGCTCGAAGCATCACTGTAGATGACAAATCCCTCCGAGCCAGATGGTATTGTTAGAACAGGTGCTGAAATGAGTCTCCTCTTGAGTTCTTGAAAACTCTGCTCACATTCTTCGCTCCAACCGAACTTTGTATCTTTCCGAGTCAGCTGAGTTAATGGAGTAGCGATTCGAGAAAATCCTTCCACGAATCTCCGATAATAACCAGCTAAACCAAGAAAGCTACGTACTTTGGTCACTGATTTAGGTTGCTCCCAGCTTTGAATAGCTTCAATCTTTGCCGGGTCAACCGATATTCCACGACTTGATACTACGTGCCCAAGGAATGCTACCTCTTCCAGCCAGAACTCGCATTTCTTCAACTTGGCATAAAGTTTGTATTCACGAAGCTTTTGGAGTACCAACCTCAAGTGTTGCTCATGATCTTCACGGCTTTTGGAATAAACAAGGATGTCATCGATAAAGACGACCACAAAGTGATCCAAATATTCCTTGAATACCCTGTTCATCATATCCATGAAGGCAGCAGGAGCATTAGTCAATCCAAAAGACATAACTAAGAATTCATAATGCCCATACCGAGTTCTGAAGGCAGTCTTTGGAATATCCTCAGTTCTAACCTTCAGCTGATGATATCCAGAACGAAGATCGATCTTTGAAAAGAATTGTGCTCCTTGCAACTGGTCAAACAGGTCATCAATACGTGGCAATGGGTACCTATTTTTGATGGTGACATGATTCAACTCCCGATAATCAATACAAAGTCGCATACTTCCATCTTTCTTCTTCACGAACAGAACAGGAGCACCCCAAGGAGAAGTACTAGGACGAATAAAACCAATGTCTAACAATTCCTGCAGTTGGATCTTTAACTCCTGAAGTTCAATAGGAGCCATTCGATATGGGGCTTTGGAAATGGGTTTTGTACCGGGTTCAAGGTCGATACAAAATTCAATTTCACGCTCTGGGGGTAGGCCAGGAAGTTCTTCGGGAAATACGTCAGGAAATTTATTAACAACAGAAATATCATTCAAAGCTGACGTATTTTTGTTTAGATCTGTGACATGAGCTAAGAAAGCTTGACATCCGTTTTTCAATAAACGAATAGCTTTATGGCTTGAGATGACAGCGATTGATTTTAATGGTTTGGTTGCTTGAATTCGCATAATAGGTCGATTAGGAATATGAAAGCTAACAAACTTACGAAAGCAATCAATTTTTGCATGATGAGTAGTTAACCAATCAATCCCTAGAATCACGTCAAATGCAAGTATTTTTAATGAAATAAGATCGACAGGTAATGTGTGGGTACCAACTTGAACCAAACAAGACTTATAAACCGTGGATGTAATGAAGGTTTCTCCCAATGGAGTTTCAACTGCTAAGTCAAAGTCTAATTTCTCCGGAATCAAATTTAATCGATGAGCGCAAGTAGGAGAAATAAAAAATGGGTAGAACCGGTATCAAATAAAGTATAGACTTCGTTAGAGTTTATGATAAGCTTACTCGTGATGACCTCATTCGGGTTCCTTGCTCTCTGGGAGTTCACAACAAACGCTCTCCCTTGCACAACCGGTTTTGACTTTTCTGGGACGGCCTTTGGTGCCTCCATCCTAGCTGAATTTGTCTTCGGTAAACGACAAAATCGGGCTAAATGACCTTCTCTTCCACAATTATAACATGCTTTGGACGGCATCGCGCAGTTTGGACTGATGTGCCCCTCCCCTCCGCATTTGAAACATATGATAGGTGGTCGTTCTCCTTCCTTAACGACAGGTGCTGGTGCTGACGTCTTTCCATCATTGTTGAATCTCCTCTTCTTGAAATGCCCATTCTTATTATTTTGGCCCTGATTACCACCGAAGTGGTTACCATTTCTGGCCTGTTGATTCCCTCCACGCTTGTTGTCACCGCTTCGATGACTGCTTTCACTGGTATTATCATTTTGCCGGCTGCTCTCTTTTGGTTGCGTTGTCTCGTTATCGCGCTCCACCAACTGAGCCCTATTTACAACATCTGAATACAAACACAGTTTATGAGAAACAAGGTGTTGACGTATCTCCGGCTTCAAACCTCTTAAAAACATCCGCGTCATTCTTTCTTCATTATCCACCAGGTGGGACGCAAACCGGGATAACTCCGCAAATTTTGCCTCGTACTGCGACACGGTCATATTATTCTGCTCCAATTTGATGAACTCCACCTCCTTCATGTGACGAATACTCTCGGGAAAGTATTTGTCGTTAAACAGCTCTTGGAACTTCTCCCAATACATCTTCAGTGCGGCAGGTTGAGTACGCTTTATCGATTCCCACCAGTAATCTGCCTTTCCTCGCAACATAAAGGCGGCAAAGGGAACCTTTTGCTCCTCGGAGCAACCCAAGACATCAAAAATCTTGGTGATCTGCTTTATCCATGTTTCAGCTACAAGTGGTTTAGGTTCTCCCTTAAACTCCGGTGGTCCCAGCTCCTTAAACTGTTTAGCGGTGACCGCCTGAGAGTTTCCAGTATTTCCACCTACGTTGTGGACAGGAGCCGCTTTCACCTGTTGTTGCATGAATTGCATAAAACCTCTGAACATTCCATCATTCATCATCTGGTCAGTGTTGTTGTTTGCATGAGGATTGTCACCTTCCTGATGAACATTATCCTGATTATTGATATGTGGTGAATCAATAATTGCCTGTGCTCCATTGCTATTCTCAACATTCTCAGATGCCATTTTCAGATACTGCCACAAAATAAAAGTTAATTGATATGTCATATATTATCCTTATATTATGACCGACCAATTAAATACCATGCAAATAAACTTAGGTAGGTCATACTAGCAAAGGAATTCCCCGTTTCTCCCCTCCTTGTTCTATTCTCACATCTTAGCCAGGGATTATATCCCTAAGCTCTGATACCAACTGTGACGCCCCCAAAATTAGGTATACATCACCCACCTTGGGTCGTCAGATACATAGTACAGAATATAAATACAACTGTCGTGTACAATACGACAAAACATAAACTGTGAGTTTGAATACAAATATTATCTTCTAGAGAGTATTCATACTCAAAAGGAGTCCTCATTACATTTATTAACACACCATTACATAGAATAGTGAGGACTACTAACTAATACTATCATTCGGACCATCACTCCGTTCCCCGACTTGCCCCAGCTACGTTCTCATTTCCTGAAGAGAACAGTGAAAGAAAGGGTGAGCTCAACTAGCCCAGTAAGAAATATTATGACTAAGATAATGCAGAATAAATTATCATTAGCCTTCAACAATGTTAAACTGATAAAATATAATAGACATCAAGTTTAACTGCAGCGGAACAAGCAATCCATTAAAAGAGTCAAGTAGAAAATAAACTCTACTATCTTTTATGATTTAAAAGGTTTTTCAACACTGTTATCGCTGAGACTCAGCTTAATAAAATAATCCACATCATCGAATCACCCCTGCACTACGGCCAAGGATATTCGTATATTCATTAATGGTCATGATCATGCCAACAACTGTCCATCAATGCACTACGGGCCAATGAGGACTTTTACCACATCATTTGTAACATTACGGTCATGATTATACCGAATAATCCCTGGTCATAATCATACCAAGTCCATCTATGCACTACAGGCCACAGATGACTTTCAACATTTTATAAACATGAGGATGATGACAATGATATAAGAATTCAATAAAACAAGTTCAAGAATTAATTTATCCAAGAATTAACAACGTCCAAATTGTCAACATGATACTGCTTTGTGGAGTAAAATTCAAGAATGCTTAGAAGAATATTTTCATGAAAAGATACTGGATGAAACGCAATTATCAAGGATATTCCACAAATTTCATGGAGTATAGAAGTCAAAACTTAACCAACTGAGTACAATAAAGAATGGAATAACAAAAGAAATCACCATGCATGCGATAGACCGCACAGACAGGTTATTCCAACAGAATAATAAATAATGGAACCAGGTCCGGCGTAAACGCACAGACAGGATATTCCGACAGAATAATAAATAATGGAACCAGGTCCGGTGTAAACACACAGACAGGATATTCCGACAGAATAATAAATAATGGAACCAGGTCCGGTGTAAAACACACAGACAGGATGTTCCAACAGAATAATAACAAGACGGAACCAGGTCCGGTGTAAAACACACAGACAGGATGTTCCAACAAAATAATAGAAGAATATCACTAAGTATAAGGTAGACCGCGTATACAGGTTATTCCAACAGAATAATAAAGAAATGGAATAACAGAAGTTCTCTTCATGAATAAAAAGAATAATACCCCTTACCGTTTTAAAGAAGAGCTGAAATAAGGAAGTAGTTAAGTAGCAGAATACTCTTCTTCTCTCTCTCTATAGTTTCTCTCTCTAGAGTTCAGTGAATTCGTAAGAAATAATGAAGGAATGAGCTGCTATTTATAGAAAAATAGAATGCATAGTAACTAATCCATGAACGGTCCAGATTGATTACTTTAATCTGACGGTCCATATTTAAAAAAAATCTTTTAAATAAAATATAATATATTCTATTTATAGAATAACTTTAATAAAGTATTCTGTTTTATATAAAAAGATGTTTCTGTTTTATTACGTTAATAATACGAATAAAACAAAACGTCATTATCGCTAAATAATTCATATTATTAACTGACAATAATTGAATCAAACTGAGTGACTTCTCACATAAGCATTAATAATCAATACCGTGTGCTACTATGCAACCACACGTATTACTGTACTTTTACTACCGAGTAGTTCAACAGTAACAATGGTAAAACTTCCGCCGTTATTTTTAATAAAATATTTTTGTCGTTTTCTCAATCCGACAATAATTCCGTTGTGGGGTCCACCAATGATTGTGTCGTTGTACGAATATTCCCTGTTAAAACGAATATTCCCCGACCAATCGAATATTATATAACAACTTGCGTACTTTGCAAAATTTATAAATATTACCCACAACTATAACATTATATCAAATTAACTCCATAATATTCAAAAATGATATTTATAGAAAATTCATCTTTATTTATAAAAGTTGGGGTCTTACAACCTCCCCTTCTTATGAAATTTCGCCCTCGAAATTAGGGTACGTACCTGGTATGTCGAAGAGGTAAGGATACCTTGATTTCATTTCAGATTCTAACTCCCAAGTCATTTCCTCAACATCGTGGTTTCTCCACAAAACTTTGACTTGAGGTATAACCTTGGAGCGTAGAATATGTTCCTTCTTATCCAAGATTTGAACAGGAACTTCTTCATACGTCAAATCCTCCGCTATTTCGTCCGGTTCTAACTCAATAATGTGGTTCGGGTCTTCCACATATTTGCGTAACATGGATATGTGAAAAACGTTATGAACACGAGACATACTTGGCGGTAAAGCGAGTCTATAAGCCACAGTTCCTACTCGATCGAGGATTAAAAATGGACCGATGAATCGAGGATTGAGCTTTCCTCTCTTTCCAAATCTCGTAACTCCTTTCCATGGAGCAACACGTAAGAACACATGATCTCCTACATCAAATTCCACGTCCTTTCGATGAAGATCAGCATAACTCTTTTGTCGATCTTGTGAGGTTTTTATACGTTGTCGGATCGTTTGAATCTTTTCTGTAGTCATACGTACCAACTCCGGTCCCAACAACGTTGCTTCACCCACCTCATCCCAGCATACTGGAGAACGACATTTTCTTCCATACAATGCTTCGAATGGAGCCATGCCAATACTTGCTTGATAACTGTTGTTGTAGGAAAACTCCACCAATGGTAAGAACTTGTCCCAACTTCCCCTGAAGTCAAAGACACAGAGTCTTAATAGATCTTCAAGAGTTTGAATAGTCCTCTCTGATTGTCCGTCCGTCTGAGGATGATATGCTGAACTAAATCGTAAATCCGTGCCCATAGCTTTTTGTAAACTAACCCAAAATCGTGAAGTGAATCTTGGGTCTCGATCAGAAACTATGGATACTGGCATACCATGCAGTCTTACAATCTCGTTTATGTACATACGAGCAAGACGTTCAAGTGTATAAGTTTCTCGTATCGGTAAGAAATGAGCAGACTTGGTCAATCTATCAACAATGACCCAAATCGCATCTATACCTTGAGAAACCTTAGGAAGACCGGTAACGAAATCCATGGTAATGTGCTCCCACTTCCATTCTGGAATTTCAAGTGGTTGCAATGGACCTTTTGGTACTTGATGCTCCGCTTTGACTCGTTGACAAGTTAGACACCTTGAGATAAACAACGCTATCTCTCTCTTCATATTGCTCCACCAAAATGTATGACGAAGATCATGATACATTTTGGTACTTCCAGGATGGATTGCAAACGGTGTGTTGTGCGCCTCCATCATGATTTCATACTTTAAATCAGGGTTGTTAGGAACACAAAGTCTGGAGTTGACTCGAAGTATTCCTTCTTCATCGATTCTTGCTTCCGCATAGCACCTTCTTGCACTTTCTTCCTCATACGCATCAGCTCCAGGTCTGTAGCTTGAGCAGCTTTAACCTTATCGATTAAAGTTGGTTCTACTCGTATATTCGCCATCATCACATGGGTCCCTGGAGTCTTTAACTCTATCTCCATCCTTTGCAAATCACACAAAATGGGCCTTTGTGTTGACAATATCGCACTCGTACTTGCATATGATCTTCTACTCAATGCGTCAGCTACCACGTTCGCTTTTCCAGGATGGTATTGAATGGTATGATCATAATCTTTCAACAGTTCAAGCCAACGTCGTTGTCGCATGTTGAGTTCCTTTTGAGTGAAGAAATATTTGAGGCTTTTATGATCCGTAAAGATCTCCACCTTCTCCCCATACAAGTAATGCCTCCAAATTTTAAGTGCAAAGACAACAGCTGCCAACTCTAGATCATGAGTAGGATAATTCCTCTCATATTCCTTGAGTTGTCTTGATGCATAGGCTATGACTTTTCCATGTTGCATGAGAACGCATCCCAACCCTTTGCTCGAAGCATCACTGTAGATGACAAATCCCTCCGAGCCAGATGGTATTGTTAGAACAGGTGCTGAAATGAGTCTCCTCTTGAGTTCTTGAAAACTCTGCTCACATTCTTCGCTCCAACCGAACTTTGTATCTTTCCGAGTCAGCTGAGTTAATGGAGTAGCGATTCGAGAAAATCCTTCCACGAATCTCCGATAATAACCAGCTAAACCAAGAAAGCTACGTACTTCGGTCACTGATTTAGGTTGCTCCCAGCTTTGAATAGCTTCAATCTTTGCCGGGTCAATCGATATTCCACGACTTGATACTACGTGCCCAAGGAATGCTACCTCCTCCAGCCAGAACTCGCATTTCTTCAACTTGGCATAAAGCTTGTATTCACGAAGCTTTTGGAGTACCAGCCTCAAGTGTTGCTCATGATCTTCACGGCTTTTGGAATAAATAAGGATGTCATCAATAAAGACGACCACAAAGTGATCCAAATATTCCTTAAATACCCGGTTCATCATATCCATGAAGGCAGCAGGAGCATTAGTCAATCCAAAGGACATGACTAGGAATTCATAATGCCCGTACCGAGTTCTAAAAGCCGTCTTTGGAATATCCTCAGTTCTAACCTTCAGCTGATGATATCCAGAACGAAGATCGATCTTTGAAAAGAATTGTGCTCCTTGCAACTGGTCAAACAGGTCATCAATACGTGGCAATGGGTACCTATTTTTGATGGTGACATGATTCAACTCCCGATAATCAATACAAAGTCGCATACTTCCATCTTTCTTCTTCACGAATAGAACAGGAGCACCCCAAGGAGAAGTACTAGGACGAATAAAGCCAATGTCTAACAATTCCTGCAGTTGGATCTTTAACTCCTGAAGTTCAATAGGAGCCATTCGATATGGGGCTTTGGAAATGGGTTTTGTACCGGGTTCAAGGTCGATACAAAATTCAATTTCACGCTCTGGGGGTAGGCCAGGAAGTTCTTCGGGAAATACGTCAGGAAATTTATTAACAACAGAAATATCATTCAAAGCTGACGTATTTTTGTTTAGATCTGTGACATGAGCTAAGAAAGCTTGACATCCGTTTTTCAATAAACGAATAGCTTTATGGCTTGAGATGACAGCGATTGATTTTAATGGTTTGGTTGCTTGAATTCGCATAATAGGTCGATTAGGAATATGAAAGCTAACAACCTTACGAAAACAATCAATTTTTGCATGATGAGTAGTTAACCAATCAATCCCTAGAATCACGTCAAATGCAAGTATTTTTAATGAAATCAGATCGACAGGTAATGTGTGGGTACCAACTTGAACCAAACAAGACTTATAAATCGTGGATGTAATGAAGGTTTCTCCCAATGGAGTTTCAACTGCTAAGTCAAAGTCTAATTTCTCCGGAATCAAATTTAATCGATGAGCGCAAGTAGGAGAAATAAAAGAATGGGTAGAACCGGTATCAAATAAAGTATAGACTTCGTTAGAGTTTATGATAAGCTTACCCGTGATGACCTCATTCGGGTTCCTTGCTCTCTGGGAGTTCACAACAAACGCTCTCCCTTGCACAACCGGTTTTGACTTTTCTGGGACGGCCTTTGGTGCCTCCATCTTAGCTGAATTTGTCTTCGATAAACGACAAAATCGGGCTAAATGACCTTCTCTTCCACAATTATAACATGCTTTAGACGACATCGCGCAGTTTGGACTGATGTGCCCCTCCCCTCCGCATTTGAAACATATGATAGGTGGTCGTTCTCCTTCCTTAACGACAGGTGCTGGTGCTGACGTCTTTCCATCATTGTTGAATCTCCTCTTCTTGAAATGCCCATTCTTATTGTTTTGGCCCTGATTACCACCGAAGTGGTTACCATTTCTGGCCTGTTGATTCCCTCCACGCTTGTTGTCACCGCTTCGATGACTGCTCTCACTGGTAATATCATTTTGCCGACTGCTCTCTTTTGGTTGCGTTGACTCGTTATCGCGCTCCACTAACTGAGCCCTATTCACAACATCTGAATACAAACACAGTTTATGAGAAATAAGATGTTGACGTATCTCAGGTTTCAAACCTCGCAAAAACATTCGCGTCATTCGCTCTTCATTATCCACCAAGTGGGACGCAAACCGGGACAACTCAGCAAATTTGGCCTCGTACTGCGACACGGTCATATTATTTTGCTCCAATTTGATAAACTCCACCTCCTTCATGTGACGAATACTCTCGGGAAAGTATTTGTCGTTAAACAGCTCTTGGAACTTCTCCCAAGACATCTTCAGTGCGGCAGGTTGAGTACGTTTTATCGATTCCCACCAGTAATCTGCCTCTCCTCGCAACATAAAGGCGGCAAAGGGAACCTTTTGCTCCTCGGAGCAACCCAAGACATCAAATATCTTGGTGATCTGCTTTATCCATGTTTCAGCTACCAGTGGTTTGGGTTCTCCCTTAAACTCCGGTGGTCCCAGCTCCTTAAACTGTTTAGCGGTGACCGCCTGAGAGTTTCCAGTATTTCCACCTACGTTGTGGACAGGAGCCGCTTTCACCTGTTGTTGCATGAATTGCATAAAACCTCTGAACATTCCATCATTCATCATCTGGTCAGTGTTGTTGTTTGCATGAGGATTGTCACCTTCCTGATGAACATTATCCTGATTATTGATATGTGGTGAATCAATAATCGCCTGTGCTCCATTGCTATTCTCAACATTCTCAGATGCCATTTTCAGATACTGCCACAAAATAAAAGTTAATTGATATGTCATATATTATCCTTATATTATGACCGACCAATTAAATACCATGCAAATAAACTTAGGTAGGTCATACTAGCGAAGGAATTCCCCGTCTCTCCCCTCCTAGTTCTATTCTCACATCTTAGCCAGGGATCATATCCCTAAGCTCTGATACCAACTGTGACGCCCCCAAAATTAGGTATACATCACCCATCTTGGGTCGTCAGATACATAGTACAAAATACAAATACAACTTACTAATACAACTGTCGTGTACAATACGACAAAACATAAACTGTGAGTTTGAATACAAATATTATCTTCTAGAGAGTATTCATACTCAAAAGGAGTCCTCATTACATTTATTAACACACCATTACATAGAATAGTGAGGACTACTAACTAATACTATCATTCGGACCATCACTCCGTTTCCCGACTTGCCCCAGCTACGTTCTCATTTCCTGAAGAGAACAGTGAAAGAAAGGGTGAGCTCAACTAGCCCAGTAAGAAATATTATGACTAAGATAATGCAGAATAAATTATCATTAGCCTTCAACGATGTTAAACTGATAAAATATAATAGACATCAAGTTTAACTGTAGCGGAACAAGCAATCCATTAAAAGAGTCAAGTAGAAAATAAACTCTACTATCTTTTATGATTTAAAAGATTTTCCAACACTGTGATCGCTGGGACTCAGCTTAATAAAATAATCCACATCATCGAATCACCCCTGCACTACGGCCAAGGATATTCGTATATTCATTAATGGTCATGATCATGCCAACAACTGTCCATCAATGCACTACGGGCCAATGAGGACTTTTACCACATCATTCGTAACATTACGGTCATGATTACACCGAATAATCCCTGGTCATAATCATACCAAGTCCATCTATGCACTACAGGCCACAGATGACTTTCAACAGAATATAAACATGAGGATGATGACAATGATATAAGAATTCAATAAAACAAGTTCAAGAATTAATTTATCCAAGAATTAACAACGTCCAAATTGTCAACATGATACTGCTTTGTGGAGTAAAATTCAAGAATGCTTAGAAGAATATTTTCATGAAAAGATACTGGATGAAACGCAATTATCAAGGATATTCCACAAATTTCATGGAGTATAGAAGTCAAAACTTAACCAACTGAGTACAATAAAGAATGGAATAACAAAAGAAATCACCATGCATGCGATAGACCGCACAGACAGGTTATTCCAACAGAATAATAAATAATGGAACCAGGTCCGGCGTAAACGCACAGACAGGATATTCCGACAGAATAATAAATAATAGAACCAGGTCCGGCGTAAACGCACAGACAGGATATTCCGACAGAATAATAACAAGACGGAACCAGGTCCGGTGTAAAACACACAGACAGGATGTTCCAACAGAATAATAATAAAAACGGAACCAGGTCCGGTGTAAAACACACAGACAGGATGTTCCAACAGAATAATAATAAAAACGGAACCAGGTCCGGTGTAAAACACACAGACAGGATGTTCCAATAGAATAATAGAAGAATGTCACCAAGTATAGGGTATATCCGCGTATACAGGTTATTCCAACAGAATAATAAGAAATGGAATAACAACAGTTCTCTTCATGAATAAGAAAGAATAACACCCCTTACCGTTTTAAAGACGAGCTGAAATAAGGAAGTAGTTAAGTAGCAGAATACTCTTCTTCCCTCTCTCTATAGTTTCTCTCTATAGTTTCTCTCTCTAGAGTTCAGTGAATTCGTAAGAAATAATGAAGGAATGAGCTGCTATTTATAGAAAAATAGAATGCATAGTAACTAATCCATGAACGGTCCAGATTAATTACTTTAATCTGACGGTCCATATTTAAAGAAATATCTTTTAAATAAAATATAATATATTCTATTTATAGAATAACTTTAATAAAGTATTCTGTTTTATATAAAAAGATGTTTATGTTTTATTACGTTAATAATACGAATAAAACAAAACGTCATTATCGCTAAATACTTCATATTATTAACTGACAATAATGGAATTAAACTGAGTGGCTTCTCACATAAGCATTAATAATCAATACCGTGTGCTACTATGCAACCACACGTATTACTGTACTTTTACTACCGAGTAGTTCAACAGTAACAATGGTAAAACTTCCGCCGTTATTTTTAATAAAATATTTTTGTCGTTTTTTCAATCCGACAATAATTCCGTTGTGGGGTCCACCAATGATTGTGTCGTTGTACGAATATTCCCTGTTAAAACGAATATTCCCCGACCAATCGAATATTATATAACAACTTGCGTACTTTACAAAATTTATAAATATTACCCACAACTATAATATTATATCAAATTAACTCCATAATATTCAAAAATGATATTTATAGAAAATTCATCTTTATTTATAAAAGTTGGGGTCTTACACATTACATGATTTCATATCATCAAGTTCATGAAAGTATGTCGTACGTATGTTTTTCAAAATAAACAGAGTACGTGATATGGCCATATGGCCTTATACGTGATAATTGATGTATTGATCATATATTATCCCAAAATTTTACACCCTTATATTATCGAGCATGTTAATACGAAGAGATCAAGCCTTAAACGAACGGATTCGGTGTTATAACGAATCCGTAGTGTTAAATTATAAGTTTTTGTTCAAAATCCTCAAGAACATCAAGAAAAATCCATTTTTTATGATTTAAATATGTGATTATATGTTTTAATGGGTTAAAATCACTTTATATATGTTGGGTTATGATTATACATGAATTATAACATGTGGGTATATGTGATTTGGTGAAATTAGTGTTAAAAATGTGTTGATTTCGCTGTACTCTGTGTTCTTCGCGAACTGGGAATCAGTTTCTGGGGTCTCGCGCCGCGGCGCCAGCTCTAGAACTGATGTCTCGCGCCACAGCGCCACGGCGCTTGCAGCGCCACAGCGCTCGCAGCGCCAAGACTCGAGCCACGGTGCCACAGCGCCGTAGCGCCAAGGGCCCGGCCACAGCGCCACCGCGCCGCAGCGCGACTCCTTAGCACATTAGTGGCGCCGCAGCGCCACTCTCTATAAAATGTCAGAAATGTTTTTTTTAAAATGGTTAAGTCTAACAATGTGTTAGTGGATTATTGTAATGAGCATGTAATCATGTTAGAGGTATTATGAGATGATAAAATAGTTGTTTACCATGTATTAATATATTATATGTGAATTGAATTATTAAATACATAATTAGTTTGATAATTCATGAAGTATAAATTATGTGACAACGTGATAATTTGACTAAGTTTAGTCAATAATTAAAGTAGACAACGAGAATGAGTTTATATTGATTAGTTAATTTATAATTAACTGGTATTGTGTATAGTTAAAGTGTAATCTACGCACGAGGCAAGTATCCTATCCCTAACTCCATTCTATTGAGCAAGTTTCTTAACCCTACTTTTTAATATCTTTCAAGATTATTAATTACCTTGAATAAGTTATCATTTCTATTATTCAAGTTCAAGTATGATATTACAGATTATTTATATTGTCAAAGCATGATTCAGTTATACAATAATTGTTCTATTGTATACGTTTGAGATTATTATTCAAATTGAATATCGTTATTGTTGAACCTTATTAGACTAGTGAACCTTATTGATTCAACTAGTCCATAGTTGATGAGCGTTCTAAATTTAAGAACCCTTGATGAATTTATCCAAACCAAACTTCCTTTGGTGCGGACTCGAATGTCAAACTGAGATGAACAACCCTGTATAGGGGATTATTTACGCTTTAGCGCTAAGATATTGTGCACAGTATGGTACAAAGGGCTGATCCCCCTAAGTACGAGAAGAAGGTCCATAGTCTTATGACTGTTAAAGGTTTTCAAGTATAATCCTTGATAACCTAGGACATAGTTCAAGGTCTTATGACCCTCAGTATTCTTTTGATTCATGTTATTTATTCTTGATTCAAAAGTTGAGCTTTATTCAGATATCGTTGATTATTCGCATGTTATTATACTGTTGCTTCATTTTTTTATACTTGTGGGCATTTGTGCTCACTCTTGCTTAATAATAACATTGCAGTTAAGAATGAAAGAAGCGATAAACCCTCCACTAGTAAGGGCAAGGGCAAAGTTAGCAAATGATGAAGACCTGTTATTTATTAACTGATGTATTTGTTTAAGACTTGAGTTATGTTGATGTTAAGACTTATTTGTTTAGAATTCCGCACAGATGTTTTAAGGTTAGTTGACCTGGGATTGTATTATTATTCAGATGTTGTAACCCTTAAGGGGAAGATTTTATTTTCTATCCATTGCATGGTTTGTTTTTTTGGGTAGATAGATAGATGATGCTTGTTCAGTGAACACCAAATCCCGTGGAATCGAAGTACCCGGATTTGGGGGTGTCACAGGTTGGTATCAGAGCTGTAGGTTATGAACCTTAGGTGGGGAAAACAACCTTAGGTAGTAGCCTTATAGAAGAAGATAGTAATTGAAAACTCTTATCGAGTTCTAAGAAATGAATTTTTGTAATTCATTGAAGATAATAAAATACATTATGTGTTTATGTGTTAAGTATGCGTTAGATAGTATGACTTAGTAACTAAATCTTAAAATTTTGTTGTCAGGATGACGAATGATGGAGAAGCTAGTCAAGCTGAGGGGGGACCCCATTTATCTATAGTACCTACTGAGGAGGGATCTCGTGTACTTGTAGGACCGACTGAGGAGGAGCCCCGAGACATTCATGTCGTTAGGGAGCAGCTGGTGCAGAGGGTTTCATCTCCATTGATCACCGTTGTTGGTCAGGAGCATGAACCTGAGATTGATCCTGAGGAGGATCCTGAGGAGGAGTTTGATGAGGAGGAAGAAGAAGAGGAGCTACCACGGTACACTGTTGATGCTGAGATGTATGACACACTATATGATCGTAACGTGGAGTTACAAGATGAGGTTCAGGAATTGACTGAGCGAGCGACTGTTCAGCAGTATACTTTAGAGGAGAAGGATAGTGAGATTGTGACCCTTCATTCACGTTTAGGAAACGTGGAGTGGGATCTGGTTCATGAGAAGGGTCAAACCGAAGATAAGACCGAGGAGATAGAGAAGCTGAAGAAGGAACTGAAAGAAACCTCCGGAAGACTGAAAATAGCAGAGGAAGGATGGGTAAGAGAATCACATCGAGCTGATCGTGCAGAAAATGATAGTCGTGCAAAGAAGGCAAAGCTTGAAGACACGTACGCCACACTTAATCATGCGATGGATGAGGTTCAAGAGCGAGTGTTAAGGTACCCCATCCAGTTTGAAGGACTTCCATCGTATATGTTGGATCGTAGGACGATGTCTCGTATCATGAATGAAGAGCGTGGCAAGGCTATTGAGCACCTTGGAAGACAGGAATAGAATCTGTTTATTTATGTGAAAGACTTATATAGTTTTATGTAAATTCCGATGTGTTTATGAACTAAGGAATATGTTAATATTTGAATGTTTTAAATCCTGTGGATTCTTTATTCCAGGATAGATGATGTAAATAGCAGTATGCTATAGTTTAATGTTAAA
This sequence comes from Panax notoginseng, assembly GCA_016801055.1. Classification (NCBI taxonomy): domain Eukaryota; kingdom Viridiplantae; phylum Streptophyta; class Magnoliopsida; order Apiales; family Araliaceae; genus Panax; species Panax notoginseng. The sequence continues at coordinate 210,823,525 of CM029016.1, read as the reverse complement.
ACTTTTTAATTGAATGAAAAGACATCAAGTTGTTTGAGATGATGTGTTAAGTGATATGTTAAAGTGTTGAGTAATGTCTTAACTATGTAGAGAAATAAATAAAGTTCTAATAAACGTTTATTTAACAGAAAAATGCCGCCAAGGAGAAGACAACAACGTCAACCGGGTCATGAAGGGTCAACCAATAATAACAATAATGCCAACGTTAATCCAATTCAACAGTTAGTTATTTTACTAACTGGAGTCATGAATAACCAACCGCAAGCTCCACCTAGCACAACGTTCAAAGATTTTAAGGCGGTGGGACCGCCAGAGTTCAAAGGTTCCAGAAACCCGATCGAGGCTCAAACGTGGGTGATGGAAATGGAGAAGGTTTTCGACGTTGCTAGGGTTCGAGAAGATCAGAAGACCGCTTTTGCGATATTTATGCTGAAGTCTGAGGCTAGCTACTGGTGGCAGGCAAACAAGATGCGAGGAGGTGAAGGTGTAATTACGTGGGAGAGATTCAAAGAGATATTTTTCGAAATGTATTTCCCAGCTAGTTCGCAGAATCAGATGGAGGTGCAATTTCTGGAACTGAAACAGGGAAACATGAGCGTGCCTGATTACGTGGCTAAATTCGATGAGTTGGCAAGGTTTGCCCCGTACAAAGTACACACTGACGAGAGGAAAGCCAGACAATTCGAACAAGGACTGAAGCCTTGGGTATACAGCAAGGTATCAATGTTTCAACTTAACACGTTTGCGGGAGTTTTGGAAAAGGCCATTCTCGCTGAAGGAGGAAGTGATGCAGTGACTAAGTACAACCAAGAACAGAAAAAGAAAAAGAGTGAGAATGAAGGTAATAACAAGATTGGTGGAAGTAATACTAGGAATAATAATAATCAGAAGAGGAAGTGGACGGATAACTCGACAGCTGGAAGTCAACATGGAGGGCAGAAAAAGAAGATAGAAGCATGTTCGACTTGCGGCAAGGCACATCTAGGAGTTTGTTTGAAGGGAAAGAGAGTGTGCTACAATTGTGGTCAGGAAGGCCACATAACACCAAATTGTCCAAACCCAAAGAAGGGTGCTTGTTTCAACTGTGGTTCGAAAGATCATTTAGCAAGAGACTGTCCCAAGAAGGGATCGGGAGGATCAGGACAAGGAGGAAACCGGGGAAATAGCAGTGGAAATACCTTAACCATCATCGGACCACCTGTAACAAACCGACCAACCGCCAGAACTTTCAATATGACGGTGCAAGATGCAATCCAGTCTCGTGAGGTGGTGTCAGGTATCATTCCGATCAATAAAATTAATGCTTATGTTTTGTTTGATTCGGGTGCTACTTGTTCCTTTATATCCGAAGACTTTGCTAATAGTTTAGATTTGCTTATGGATGAATTGGATTACCCCATGAACATAGAAATTGCGAATAGAGAAATAATCCCTGTTAAGTACGTGTTTAAGAATTGTAGGGTGGATATTAAGGGTGATATCATGAACGTAGATCTTATCCCTATTCGATTGGGGGAATTCGACGTTATATTGGGTATGGATTGGCTATCCAATTATGGGGCTGTAATTGACTGCCAAAAGAAACGTATTAACCTTATGACTCCGTCAAAGGTTGTGTTTTATGGTAGCAAGTCGCCTAGACAAGCGAGTTGTCTGACGATGTTGCAGGCCAGGAAGTTATTAAGACAAGGCTGTGTAGGATATTTAGCTTACATAGTCGACAGTCGAAAAGAGATCCCGAAGGTAGAGGAGATACCGATTGTGAGGGACTTTGTTGATGTATTTCCAGACGATTTGCCAGGACTTCCTCCAGATAGAGAAGTAGACTTTGTGATTGATTTGGCGCCCGAAACTGCTCCAATATCGAAGGCACCATACCGAATGGCGCCAGTAGAGATAAAGAAATTAATGGTACAACTACAAGAATTGTTGGACAAAAAGTACATTCAACCGAGCGTATCGTCGTGGGGAGCGCCGGTGTTGTTCGTGAAAAAGAAGGACGGATCGATGAGGCTCTGCATTGACTACAGAGAATTAAATAAGGTCACGATTAAGAACAGATATCCATTACCAAGGATCGATAATCTGTTTGATCAATTAAAGGGAGCAAAATACTTTTCCAAGATTGACTTGAGGAGTGGTTATCACCAACTGAAGGTGAGGCCAGAGGATGTACCGAAGACAGCATTCCGAACGCGATATGGTCATTATGAGTTTTTAGTAATGTCGTTTGGTCTTACGAATGCTCCTGCAGCATTTATGGGACTAATGAATGGTGTATTCAAGCCGTTTTTGGACAAATTCGTGGTGGTATTTATAGACGACATTTTGGTATATTCCAAAACCAAGGAGGAACATGAAGAACACTTGAGGTTAACATTGGAAGTATTGAGAAGGGAGAAGTTGTATGCTAAATTTTCGAAATACGAATTCTGGATCGAGAGAGTACAATTTCTTGGTCACGTAATCGATAAAGATGGAATTTCAGTAGATCCATCCAAAGTAGGAGCTGTGATTAACTGGGATCAACCGAGAACGCCGTCAGAAGTAAGAAGTTTTCTTGGATTAGCAGGATATTATAGAAGATTCATACAAGATTTTTCTAAGATCGCAACTCCGTTAACGAATTTAACTCGAAAAGCTGTGAAATTTGTTTGGACGGAGAAGTGTGAGGAAAGTTTTCAAGAATTAAAGAAGAGGTTGAGTACAATGCCTGTGTTATCTCTTCCGGATGATACAGGAAATTTTGTTATTTTTAGCGATGCGTCGCATAAAGGACTTGGCTGTGTGCTGATGCAAAACGGCAAAGTCATTACGTATGCATCACGGCAGTTGAAGGATTACGAGAAGGGTTACCCAACCCATGATTTGGAGTTAGCTGCAGTTGTTTTTACTTTGAAAATTTGGAGGCACTATCTATACGGGGAGAAGTGTGAAATATATACGGACCACAAGAGTCTAAAATATATTTTTACACAGAAAGATTTGAATATGCGTCAAAGAAGATGGTTGGAATTAATCAAGGATTATGACTGTGAGATTTTATACCATCCGGGTAAGGCTAATGTGGTTGCCGACGCCTTAAGTAGAAAGGGTCGTGAGAAATTGATGATGTTGACTGCTCAGCAGGAGCTAATTGCAGATATGGAGAAACTGGAGTTAGAAGTAAAGTATCCTATGGAGATTGATGAGAAGCTATTTCAGATGCAATCTGGTACTACTCTACTAGGTAGAGTGAAGGAGGCTCAGCTTCAGGATGATAAATGCAAAAAGGTAACAACGAAGATATCTGAACGAACCGAACTAAGATTTAAGATGGATAAGGAAGGAATATTGAGATTTGAAAGCAGAATTTGGGTTCCGCCAGTACAAGAAATTAAGGAAGAAATTTTGAGTGAGGCTCATAGTTCAAGATATTCGATTCACCCTGGTAGTACAAAAATGTACCAAGATCTTCGACAACATTTCTGGTGGCCGAATTTGAAATGTGATGTTGTAGAATGTATTGCCAAATGTCTGACATGTCAGAAAGTTAAAGCAGAACATCAGAGACCGAGTGGATTGCTACAACCGTTGGAGATCCCAGAATGGAAATAGGAACATATTACGATGGACTTCGTGGTTGGCCTTCCGACGACTCAGAAAGGCTACGACGCAATATGGGTTATCGTTGACCGACTGACGAAATCCGCGCACTTCCTTCCTATCAAAATCAGATTTAACTTAGATCAGTTGGCAAGATTATATGTGAAAGAGATTGTTTCGAGGCACGGAGTGCCGATGTCTATTGTTTTCGATAGGGATCCGCGCTTCACATCAAATTTCTGGAAACGTCTTCAGGAATGCATGGGTACACAACTGCGAATGAGTACAACTTACCACCCTCAAATAGACGAACAAAGCGAACGAACGATTCAAACACTGGAAGATATGTTACGAGCCTGTGTAATGGACTTCAAAGGAAATTGGGATGATCACCTACCGTTGGTAGAGTTCGGCTACAACAACAGTTACCACGCTAGTATTGGTATGCCGCCTTATGAAGCGTTATACGGCAGAAAGTGCAAAACTCCGCTTTATTGGGATGAAGTTGGTGAAAGACAATTGCTAGGGCCAGAATTGGTACAGCAGACGGCAGAAATAGTCAAAGTGATCCGAGTACGACTGGTAGCTGCTCAAGATCGACAGAAGAAATACGCTGATCCACATCGTAAAAATATCGAGTTTGAACCAGGTAGTTATGTTTTCTTGAAGGTCTCTCCCTGGAAGGGAAAGATCAGGTTCGGAAAGAAAGAAAAATTGAACCCAAGATTTATTGGACCCTTTGAGGTACTGCGAAGAATTGGAGAAGTTGCGTACGAGGTAGCCTTACCTCCAGCACTCGAGAATATCCACAACGTCTTCCATGTTTCTGTGTTACGACCCTACAAAGCCGATTATAAGCATGTAATTGAATACGAACCCCTGCAGTTCGAGAAAGACTTATCTTATGAAGAAATTCCTGTCCAAATTGTCGACCGAAAAGAACAAGTTCTCAGAAATAAAGTTATACCTTCTGTTAAGGTAATTTGGAGGAACCACAACGCTGAAGAAGCTACGTGGGAACTCGAAGAGAATATGATGAAGAATTACCCTCATTTATTTACTTAATTATGTGTATGCGATTCTGGGGATAAAATCTTTGTAAGGGGGGGAGATTGTAACGGGTCGAATTTATTGAGTCATGATTCTGGGGACAGAATCCTTTTTAAGGGGGGAAAGATGTGACGAACGAGAATTTTGTAAATTAATTTTAAATATTTATTGAATTAAATAAATATTTTTCGATGATTTAATTATTAGATTTAATAATTAATTGAGGCAACTGTGGGAGATTAATTTAATTATATGTGTTACATTTATTGAATTAATGTAGAGAATTTTTAATATTCAAAGTATGTGATTATGTGAGCTTATTGAATTAAATGAATTATTTAATTAAGCATGATGTTACTTTAATTAATTTAATTGTTAATTAGAGATTTAATAAATTGACATTATTTATTAATGGGATAATTAATTATGTGACTATGTGAAACTATGAGAAATTATTATATTTTATTTATGTTAAATTAAATAAGATGTGAGTTTATTTTATGAATTGGGTGTGACATTTTCAAACTATATGATAAAAAGTTTATTAAAATAAGGAGTTTTGTGTCTAGTTGCTAGCCAAACATGGCACTATGGGAGTTGAGGGCAGTTACCCATGACTGGGTAACTGATCACCAACGCGTCTTTTTTTTTTCACAATACGTCTTCTTCTCATTTATTAATTGTCTAAGTCTGTAAAAGAGAAGGAGAGCATTTGAGAGTTCAGAGAGAAAGTGAGAATTTGTGAGAGATATTATAAGTATTTAATTAACAGGTACTTGTAGAAAGCTTTCATTAACCATCTCCTAACCTATACTCTGGGTAATTCTCCCAAACCCAATTTCTACATTTACGTCTCATAAATTGGCTTTTATATTGTTCTGTAAATCTCTGTATTTGGGAGATATGAGATAATTGTAATTTTATGTATGTGTTAATATGTATCAATTCTTGTTTAATTACATACATTACATGATTTCATATCATCAAGTTCATGAAAGTATGTCGTACGTATGTTTTTCAAAATAAACAGAGTACGTGATATGGCCATATGGCCTTATACGTGATAATTGATGTATTGATCATATATTATCCCAAAATTTTACACCCTTATATTATCGAGCATGTTAATACGAAGAGATCAAGCCTTAAACGAACGGATTCGGTGTTATAACGAATCCGTAGTGTTAAATTATAAGTTTTTGTTCAAAATCCTCAAGAACATCAAGAACAATCCATTTTTTATGATTTAAATATGTGATTATATGTTTTAATGGGTTAAAATCACTTTATATATGTTGGGTTATGATTATACATGAATTATAACATGTGGGTATATGTGATTTGGTAAAATTATTGTTAAAAATGTGTTGATTTCGCTGTACTCTGTGTTCTTCGCGAACTGGGAATCAGTTTCTGGGGTCTCGCGCCGCGGCGCCAGCTCTAGAACTGATGTCTCGCGCCGCAGCGCCACAGCGCTCGCAGTGCCAAGACTCGAGCCACGGCGCCACAGCGCCGCAGCGCCAAGGGCCCGGCCACAGCGCCACCGCGCCGCAGCGCGGATCCTTAGCACATTAGTGGCGCCGCAGCGCCACTCTCCAGAAAATATCAGAAATGTTTTTTTTTAAATGGTTAAGTCTAACAATGTGTTAGTGGATTATTGTAATGAACATGTAATCATGTTAGAGGTATTATGAGATGATAAAATAGTTGTTTACCATGTATTAATATATTATATGTGAATTGAATTATTAAATACATAATTAGTTTGATAATTCATGAAGTATAAATTATGTGACAACGTGATAATTTGACTAAGTTTAGTCAATAATCAAAGTAGACAACGAGAATGAGTTTATATTGATTAGTTAATTTATAATTAACTGGTATTGTGTATATGAATGGTATGTAAGATTTAATTCAAAGAACGTGCTTAGTTAAAGTGTAATCTACGCACGAGGCAAGTATCCAATCCCTAACTCCATTCTATTGAGCAAGTTTCTTAACCCTACTTTTTAATATCTTTCAAGATTATTAATTACCTTGAATAAGTTATCATTTCTATTATTCAAGTTCAAGTATGATATTACAGATTATTTATATTGTCAAAGCATGATTCAGTTATACAATAATTGTTCTATTGTATACGTTTGAGATTATTATTCAAATTGAATATCGTTATTGTTGAACCTTATTAGACTAGTGAACCTTATTGATTCAACTAGTCCATAGTTGATGAGCGTTCTAAATTTCAGAACCCTTGATGAATTTATCCAAACCAAACTTCCTTTGGTGCGGACTCGAATGTCAAACTGAGATGAACAACCCTGTATAGGGAATTATTTACGCTTTAGCGCTAAGATATTGTGCACAGTATGGTACAAAGGGCTGATCCCCCTAAGTACGAGAAGAAGGTCCATAGTCTTATGACTGTTAAAGGTTTTCAAGTATAATCCTTGATAACCTAGGACATAGTTAAAGGTCTTATGACCCTCAGTATTCTTTTGATTCATGTTATTTATTCTTGATTCAAAAGTTGAGCTTTATTCAGATGTAGTTGATTATTCGCATGTTATTATACTGTTGCTTCATTTTTTTATACTTGTGGGCATTTGTGCTCACTCTTGCTTAATAATAACATTGCAGTTAAGAATGAAAGAAGCGATGAACCCTCCACTAGTAAGGTCAAGGGCAAAGTTAGCAAATGATGAAGACCTGTTATTTATTAACTGATGTATTTGTTTAAGACTTGAGTTATGTTGATATTAAGACTTATTTGTTTAGAATTCCGCACAGATGTTTTAAGGTTAGTTGACCTGGGATTGTATTATTATTCAGATGTTGTAACCTTTAAGGGGAAGATTTTATTTTCTATCCATTGCATGGTTTGTTTTTTTGGGTAGATAGATAGATGATGCTTGTTCAGTGAACACCAAATCCCGTGGAATCGAAGTACCCGGATTTGGGGGTGTCACAGTACTTGTCCCAACTTCCTTTGAAGTCTAGGACATAGAGTCTTAATAGATCTTCAAGATTTTGAATAGTCCTCTCCGACTGCCCGTCCGTCATAGGATGATATGCCGAACTGACTCGTAAATTCGTGCCCATAGCTTTCTGCAAACTAACCCAAAATTATGAAGTGAATCTTTGGTATCGATCAGAAACTATTGATACTGGCATACCATGCAGTCTTAAAATCTCATTTATGTATATACAAGCAAGACGTTCAAGTGAATAAGTTTCTCGTATAGGTAAGAAATGAGCAGACTTGGTTAATCTATCAACAATGACCCAAATTACATCTACGCCTTGAGAAACCTTGGGAAGACCAGTAACGAAATCCATGGTGATGTGCTCCCATTTCCATTCTGGAATTTTAAGTGGTTGCAATGGACCTTTTGGCACTTAATGCTCCGCATTAACATGTTAAAAAGTTAGACACCTTGAGATAAACTCCATTATCTCTCTCTTCATATTGATCCACCAAAATGTATGTCAAAGATCACGATACATTTTAGTGCTCCAAGGATGGATTTCAAACGGTGTGTTGTGTGCCTCCATCATGATTTTATACTTCAAATCAGAGTCGTTAGGAACACAAAGTCTAAAGTTGACTTAAAGTATTTCTTCTTCATCGATTCTTGCTTCTGGAATATCACCTTCTTGCACTTTCTTCTTTATACGCATCAGCTCCATGTCTGTAGCTTGAGCAGCTTTAACTTTATCGATTAAAGTTGGTTCTACTCGTATATTTGACATCATCACGAGGGTCCCTAGAGTCTTTAACTCTATCTCCATCCTTTGTAAGTCATACAAAATGGGCTTTTGCGTCGACAATATCGTACTCGTACCCGTATATGATCTTCTACTCAATGCGTCAGCTACCACGTTCGCTTTTTCAGGATAGTTTTGAATGTTATGATCGTAATCTTTTAACAGCTCGAGCCAACGTCGTTGCCGCATGTTGAGCTCCTTTTGGGTGAAGAAATATTTGAGACTTTTATGATCTGTATAGATCTCCACTTTCTCCCCATACAAGTAATGCCTCCAAATTTTAAGCGCAAAAACGACTGCTGCCAACTCTAGATCATGAGTAGGATAATTCTTCTTATATTCTTTGAGTTATCATGAGGCATATGCTATGACTTCCCCATGTTGCATGAGAACATATCCTAAACCTTTGCCTGAAGCATCGCTGTATATGACAAATCCCTTCGAACCAGATGGTATTGTCAGAACAGGTGCTGAAATGAGTCTCTTCTTGAGTTTTTGGAAACTCTTCTCACATTCCTCGTTCCAACCGAATTTTGTATATTTTCGAGTCAGCTAAGTTAATGGAGTAGCGATTCGAGAAAATCCTTCAACGAATCTCCGATAATAACCAGCTAAGCTTAGAAAGCTACGTACTTTGGTTACTGGCTTAGGTTACTCCCAGCTTTGTATTGCTTCAATCTTCGCTGGGTCAATAGATATTCCATGATTCGATATTACGTGCCCAAGGAATGCTACTTCCTCAAGCCAGAACTCATAATTCTTCAACTTGGCATATAGCTTGTTTTCACGAAGCTTTTAGAGTATCAGCCTCAAGTGTTGCTCATGATCTCCACGACTTTTGGAATATATGAGGATGTCATCAATAAAGACAACCAGAAAATGATCAAAATATTCCTTGAATACTAGGTTCATCATATCCATAAAGGCAGCAGGAGCATTAGTCAATCTAAAAGACATGACTAGGAATTCATAATGCTCATACCGAGTTCTGAAAGCAGTCTTTGGAATGTCATCAGTTTTAATCTTTAACAGATGATATCCGAAATGAAGATCGATCTTTGAAAAGAATTTGGCACCTTGCAACTGGTCAAACAGGTCATCAATGCGAGGTAATGGGTACCTATTTTTTATGGTGACATGATTCAACTCCCGATAGTCAATGCAAAGTCGCATACTCCCATCTTTCTTCTTTACGAACAGAACAAGAGCACCCCAAGGAGACGTACTAGGACAAATGAAACCGATATCTAACAACTCCTGCAGTTGGGTTTTTAACTCCTGAAGTTCAATAGGAGCCATTTGATATGGGGCTTTGGAAATGGATTTTGTACCGGGTTCAAGATCAATACAAAACTCGATTTCACGCTCTGGGGGTAGGCCAGGAAGTTCTTCAGGGAATACGTCAGGAAATTTATTCACAATAGAAATATCATTCAAATCTAACGTATTTTTGTTTAAATCTGTGACATGGGCTAAGAAAGTTTGACATCCATTTTTTAATAAACGAATGGTTTTATAGCTTGATATGACAGTGATTGACTGTAGTGGTTTGGTTGCTTAAATTCGCATAATAGCTTGGTTAAGAATATGAAAGCTAACAACCTTACGAAAATAATCAATTTTTGCATGATGAATAGTTAACCAATCAATCCCTAAAATCACATCAAATGCAAGTATTTTCAAAGAGATACGGTCGACAGGTAATGTGAGGGTGCTGATTTGAATCAAACTAGACTTATAAACAGTGGATGTAATGAAGGTTTCTCCCAACGGAGTTTCAACAGATAAGTCAAAGTTTAATTTCTCTAGAGTCAAATTTAAACGTTGAGCGCATGTAGGTGAAATAAAAGAATGGGTAGAACCAGTATCAAATAAGGTATAGACTTCGCAAAAGTTTATGATTATCTTACCCGTGATAACTTTATTTGGGTTTCTCGCTTTTTGGGAGGTCACGATAAACGCTCTCCCTTGAACTACATGCTTTGACTTGTCTGGGATGGCCTTTGGTGTCTCTATCCCAGCTGGACTTGTCTTCACTACACGACAAAATTGAGCTAGGTGACATTTCCTTTCACAATTGTAACACGCTTTGGGTTGCTGCGTACATTTTGGACTGATGTGTACCTCCCCTCCGTATTTGTAGCATACGACCGGTGGTCGTTTTTCTTCCTTGAAAGCAGGTGCTGGTGCTGCTGTCTTTCCATCATTATTGAACCTTCTCTTCTTGAAATTTCTACTTCTATTATCTTGGCCAGGATTACCACCGAAGTGGTTACCATTTCTGGCATGTTGATTTCCTCCACGTTTGTTGTCACCGCTTCGATGACTGTTACCACTGGTATTATCATTTTATCGGCTACTATCTCTTGGTTGAGTTGATTCATTATCGCGTTCCCATAACTGAGTCCTATTCACAATATCTGAATACAAGCAAAGTTTGTGAGAAATGAGGTATTGACGTATTTTGGGTTTCAAACCTCACAGAAACATTCGCGTCATACGCTCCTCATTATCTACCAAATGGGATGCAAATTGGTATAACTCGACAAACAAAGCCTCGTACTGCGATACGGTCATATTGTTTTGCTCCAGCTTGATGAATTCTACTTCCTTCATGTGACGAATACTTCTAGGAAAGTACTTGTCGTTGAATAATTCTTGGAACTTCTCCCAAGACATCGTCAGTGCGGCAGGCTGAGTACGTTTTACAGATTTCCACCAATGATCTGCCTCTCCTTGCAATATGAAGGTGGCAAAGGAAACCTTTTGCTCCTTGGAGCATCCCAAGACATCAAATATCTTAGTAATCTGCTTAATCCACGTCTCTGCCTTAAGTGGTTCTGGCTTTTCCAAAAACTCTGGTGGTCCCAACTCCATGAATTGCTTAGCGGTGACCATCCGAGAGTTGCCAGTGTTTCCACCTGCATTTTGAACAGGAGTCTCTCTCGCCTGATGTTGCATGAATTGTAGAAAGCTCCTAAACATCACGTCGTTCATCATTTGGTCGGCGTTGTTGTTTACATGAGGATTATTGCCTTCCTGATGCATATTATCCTGGTTATTGATCGTTGGTGACTCAACGGTCTCATGTGCTCTATTGCTTATCTCAACATTTTCAAATGTCATTTTCAAACACTGCCACAAAACAAGGGTTAATTGACATGTCACATATTATTCGTATATTCTGACTGACCAATTAAATAACAAATAAGCTTAGGTAAGTCATACTAGCGAAAGATTTACCCGTCTCTCCCCTCCTAGTTCTAGCCTCAAATCTCAGCCATGGATCATATCCTAAGCTTTGATACGAACTGTGACGCCCCCAAAATAGGTATACACAACCCATTCTGAGTCGCCAAATATATAGTACAAAATTCAAATACAAACTTCATTTATACAATACGACAAAAAACGTAGCTAAGAGTTTTAACACGGATATTGTCTCGTAGACAATATCCAAACTCAAATGGAATCCTCATTACAATTATTATCACACTATTTCATAGAATAGTGAGGACTAATATAGCCACCATCTCGGACCATCACTCCGTTCCCCGACTAGTCCCCGCTATATTCTCATTTCCTGAAGAGAACAATGAAAGCAAAGGGTGAGCTCAACTAGCCCAGTAAAGAATATTATGACTAAGATAATGCAGAATAAATTATCGTTAGCCTTCAACAGTGTTAAACTGATAGAATATAATAGATAACAAATTTAACTGTAGCAGAACAAACAATCCATTAGAAGAGTCAAGTAGAGCATGATATCTACTATCTTCTATGATTTAAAAGTTTATCATCAATATTTTATCGCTGTAACACAACTCAATAAATAATCCACATCATTGAATTATCCATGCACTATGGGCCAAGGATATTCATTAGTATCACATCCACGATGTGACACCCCCAAATCCGGGTACTTCCATTCCCAAATAATTTGGTGTTCACTATACAAACATCATATATCTATCTACCCATAATAAATGCAAACCATGCAATAGATAGAAATAAATCCTCCCTTTATGTGGTTACAACATCTGAATAATAAATACAATCCCAGGTCATACTAACCTTAAACATCTGTGCGGAAACATAAACAAATAATAAGTCTTAAACAACATCAAGTCTTGACAATAAAATTCTTACAATTTAATAACATGTCTTCATCACTTAATAGCTTTGCCCTTGCCTTTGCTAGAAGAAGGCTTGTCGGTTCTTTCGTTCTTAACTGCAATGTTATTATTACGCAAGAGTGAGCACGATTGCCCACAAGTATAAAAATAAAATAACAATATAATAACATGCGAGTGAATCAAAGACTTCTGAAATAAAGCTCAACTTTTGAACCAAAAATAATTACCAAGAATCAAAAGAATTCTGAGGGTCATAAAACCTTGAACTATGTCCTAGGTTATCAAGGGTTATACTTGAAACATTTAACAGTCATAAGACTATGGACTCTTCTTCTCGTACTTAGGGGGATCAGCCCTTAGTACCATACTATGCACAATATCTTAATGCTAACACATAAGTAATCCCCTATACAGGGTTGTTCATCTCAGTTTTACATTTGAGTCCGCACCAAAGGAAGTTTGATTTGGATAATTCATCAAGGGTTCTAAAATTTAGAACGCTCATCAACTATGGACTAGTCGAATCATTAAGGGTTCGCTAGTCTAACAAGGTTTAACAGTAACTGAATATTTAAATTGAATAAACTCTCAAAAGGTATACAATAGAATAAGTATTGTATAACAGCATCATGCTTGAAAGATTAATAGGCTTTAATATAACAAAACAGACTTGATTAATAATAATGAGAACTTGCTCAATGTAGAAAGGTGAATTCATCACTTATATAGCGATAACAAGTAGGGTTAGGAAACTTGCCTCGAGCGTAGATAACACGTTAATTATACTCGTTCCTTGAATTTAATCCTACATATCATTTACATTCATAATACCAGTCAATTATAACGTACTAGTCATCACAAGTTTATTCTTTTGTCTAACGCGAATTCATGACTATACTTAGTCAATTACTACACTTATTGTCAAAATTAAGACTTCACGAACAATAAGCTAACTATGCATTCAATCATTCAATTCACACGTAATTGTGTTATGGACGTGTTAAGAATTTAATTTAACATCTCATTATATGTCTAACAAGTTTTTATGTTCATTAAATAAGGTTAACATCACATTCATGGACTTGAATACTTTAAAAAATTTCATTTCTGAACATTCTGGAGAGTGGCGCTGCGGCGCCACTGTTGTACTTGCTTTCGGCGCTGCAGCGCAGTGGCGCTGTAGCTGGACTTCTTGGCGCTGCGGCGCGGTGGCATTGCGGCGCGGCGAACCAGTAACTGTTCTGCAATTCGCGAAAAATTGCAGAACATGGCCAAAACCTCCATTTAATTTATTTCTACACGAATTTAAACATACCCACGCATTATAATACACATATAATCACTACTTAACCCTTCTAGCATGATTTTAACATGTTAAAACACATAATTAACAGAATCAACATATTTAATTTTACTTTTCTTGATTTTCTTGAAGGTTTTGAACACAAAACATAAAAATTACCACTACGAATTCGTTATAATACCAAATCCATTCATTCAAGTTTTGTTTACTTAGTTTTAACATGCATAATTATATACAAGTTGTGACGCCCCCAAAATTAGGTATACATCACCCATCTTGGGTCGTCAGATACATAGTACAGAATACAAATACAACTTACTAATACAACTGTCGTGTACAATACGACAAAACATAAACTGTGAGTTTGAATACAAATATTATCTTCTAGAGAGTATTCATACTCAAAAGGAGTCCTCATTACATTTATTAACACACTATTACATAGAATAGTGAGGACTGCTAACTAATACTATCATTCGAACCATCACTCCGTTCCCCGACTTGCCCCAGCTACGTTCTCATTTCCTGAAGAGAACAGTGAAAGAAAGGGTGAGCTCAACTAGCCCAGTAAGAAATATTATGACTAAGATAATGCAGAATAAATTATCATTAGCCTTCAACAATGTTAAACTGATAAAATATAATAGACATCAAGTTTAACTACAGTGAAACAAGCAATCCATTAAAAGAGTCAAGTAGAAAATAAACTCTACTATCTTTTATGATTTAAAAGGTTTTTCAACACTGTTATCGCTGTGACTCAGCTTAATAAAATAATCCACATCATCGAATCACCCCTGCACTACGGACAAGGATATTCGTATATTCATTAATGGTCATGATCATGCCAACAACTGTCCATCAATGCACTACGGGCCAATGATGACTTTTACCACATCATTTGTAACATTATGGTCATGATTATACCGAATAATCCCTGGTCATAATCATACCAAGTCCATCTATGCACTACATGCCACAGATGACTTTCAACATTTTATAAACATGAGGATGATGACAATGATATAAGAATTCAATAAAACAAGTTCAAGAATTAGTTTATCCAAGAATTAGACCGCACAAACAGGTTATTCCAACAGAATAATAAATAATGGAACCAGGTCCGGCGTAAACGCACAGACAGGATATTCCGACAGAATAATAAATAATGGAACCAGGTCCGGCGTAAACGCACAGACAGGATATTCTGACAGAATAATAAATAATGGAACCAGGTCCGGTGTAAAACACACAAACAGGATGTTACAACAGAATAATTACAAGACGGAACCAGGTCCGGTGTAAAACACACAGACAGGATGTTCCAACAGAATAATAACAAAAACGGAATCAGGTCCGGTGTAAAATACACAGACAGGATGTTCCAACAGAATAATAGAAGAATGTCACCAAGTATAGGGTAGACCGCGTATACAGGTTATTCCAACAGAATAATAAGAAATGGAATAACAACAGTTCTCTTCATGAATAAAAAAGAATAACACCCCTTACCGTTTTAAAGAAGAGCTGAAATAAGGAAGTAGTTAAGTAGCAGAATACTCTTCTTCTCTCTCTCTATAGTTTCTCTCTATAGTTTCTCTCTCTAGAGTTCAGTGAATTCGTAAGAAATAATGAAGGAATGAGCTGCTATTTATAGAAAAATAGAATGCATAGTAACTAATCCATGAACGGTCCAGATTGATTACTTTAATCTGACGGTCCAAAAAATCTTTTAAATAAAATATAATATATTCTATTTATAGAATAACTTTAATAAAGTATTCTGTTTTATATAAAAAGATGTTTCTGTTTTATTACGTTAATAATACGAATAAAACAAAACGTCATTATCGCTAAATAATTCATATTATTAACTGACAATAATTGAATCAAACTGAGTGACTTCTCACATAAGCATTAATAATCAATACCGTGTGCTACTATGCAACCACACGTATTACTGTACTTTTACTACCGAGTAGTTCAACAGTAACAATGGTAAAACTTCTGCCGTTATTTTTAATAAAATATTTTTGTCGTTTTCTCAATCCGACAATAATTCTGTTGTGGGGTCCACCAATGATTGTGTCGTTGTACGAATATTCCCTGTTAAAATGAATATTCCCCGACCAATCGAATATTATATAACAACTTGCGTACTTTGCAAAATTTATAAATATTACCCACAACTATAGCATTATATCAAATTAACTCCATAATATTCAAAAATGATATTTATAGAAAATTCATCTTTATTTATAAAAGTTGGGGTCTTACAACCTCCCCTTCTTATGAAATTTCGCCCTCGAAATTAGGGTACGTACCTGGTATGTCGAAGAGATAAGGATACCTTGATTTCATTTCAGATTCTAACTCCGAAGTCATTTCCTCAACATCGTGGTTTCTCCACAAAACTTTGACTTGAGGTATAACCTTGGAGCGTAGAATATGTTCCTTCTTATCCAAGATTTGAACAGGAACTTCTTCATACGTCAAATCCTCCGCTATTTCGTCCGGTTCTAACTCAATAATGTGGTTCGGGTCTTCCACATATTTGCGTAACATGGATATGTGAAAAACGTTATGAACACGAGACATACTTGGCGGTAAAGCGAGTCTATAAGCCACAGTTCCTACTCGATCGAGGATAAAAAATGGACCGATGAATCGAGGATTGAGCTTTCCTCTCTTTCCAAATCTCGTAACTCCTTTCCATGGAGCAACACGTAAGAACACATTATCTCCTACATCAAATTCCACGTCCTTTCGATGAAGATCAGCATAACTCTTTTGTCGATCTTGTGAGGTTTTTATACGTTGTCGGATCGTTTGAATCTTTTCTGTAGTCATACGTACCAACTCTGGTCCCAACAATGTTGCTTCACCCACCTCATCCCAGCATACTAGAGAACGACATTTTCTTCCATACAATGCTTCGAATGGAGCCATGCCAATACTTGCTTGATAACTGTTGTTGTAGGAAAACTCCACTAATGGTAAGAACTTGTCCCAACTTCCCTTGAAGTTAAAGACACAGAGTCTTAATAGATCTTCAAGAGTTTGAATAGTCCTCTCTGATTGTCCGTCCGTCTGAGGATGATATGCTGAACTAAATCGTAAATCCGTGCCCATAGCTTTTTGTAAACTAACCCAAAATCGTGAAGTGAATCTTGGGTCTCGGTCAGAAACTATGGATACTGGCATACCATGCAGTCTTACAATCTCGTTTATGTACATACGAGCAAGACGTTCAAGTGTATAAGTTTCTCGTATCGGTAAGAAATGAGCAGACTTGGTCAATCTATCAACAATGACCCAAATCGCATCAATACCTTGAGAAACCCTAGGAAGACCGGTAACGAAATCCATGGTAATGTGCTCCCACTTCCATTCTGGAATTTCAAGTGATTGCAATGGACCTTTTGGTACTTGATGCTCCGCTTTGACTCGTTGACAAGTTAGACACCTTGAGATAAACAACGCTATCTCTCTCTTCATATTGCTCCACCAAAATGTATGACGAAGATCATGATACATTTTGGTACTTCCAGGATGGATTGCAAACGGTGTGTTGTGCGCCTCCATCATGATTTCATACTTTAAATCAGGGTTGTTAGGAACACAAAGTCTGGAGTTGACTCGAAGTATTCCTTCTTCATCGATTCTTGCTTCCGGCATAGCACCTTCTTGCACTTTCTTCCTTATACGCATCAGCTCCAGGTCTGTAGCTTGAGCAGCTTTAACTTTATCGATTAAAGTCGGTTCTACTCGTATATTCGTCATCATCACATGGGTCCCTGGAGTCTTTAACTCTATCTCCATCCTTTGCAAATCACACAAAATGGGCCTTTGTGTTGACAATATCGCACTCGTACTTGCATATGATCTTCTACTCAATGCGTCAGCTACCACGTTCGCTTTTCCAGGATGGTATTGAATGGTATGATCATAATCTTTCAACAGTTCAAGCCAACGTCGTTGTCGCATGTTGAGTTCCTTTTGAGTGAAGAAATATTTGAGGCTTTTATGATCCGTAAAGATCTCCACCTTCTCCCCATACAAGTAATGCCTCCAAATTTTAAGTGCAAAGACAACAGCTGCCAACTCTAGATCATGAGTAGGATAATTCCTCTCATATTCCTTGAGTTGTCTTGATGCATAGGCTATGACTTTTCCATGTTGCATGAGAACACATCCCAACCCTTTGCTCGAAGCATCACTGTAGATGACAAATCCCTCCGAGCCAGATGGTATTGTTAGAACAGGTGCTGAAATGAGTCTCCTCTTGAGTTCTTGAAAACTCTGCTCACATTCTTCGCTCCAACCGAACTTTGTATCTTTCCGAGTCAGCTGAGTTAATGGAGTAGCGATTCGAGAAAATCCTTCCACGAATCTCCGATAATAACCAGCCAAACCAAGAAAGCTACGTACTTCGGTCACTGATTTAGGTTGCTCCCAGCTTTGAATAGCTTCAATCTTTGCCGGGTCAACCGATATTCCACGACTTGATACTACGTGCCCAAGGAATGCTACCTCTTCCAGCCAGAACTCGCATTTCTTCAACTTGGCATAAAGTTTGTATTCACGAAGCTTTTGGAGTACCAACCTCAAGTGTTGCTCATGATCTTCACGGCTTTTGGAATAAACAAGGATGTCATCGATAAAGACGACCACAAAGTGATCCAAATATTCCTTGAATACCCTGTTCATCATATCCATGAAGGCAGCAGGAGCATTAGTCAATCCAAAAGACATAACTAAGAATTCATAATGCCCATACCGAGTTCTGAAGGCAGTCTTTGGAATATCCTCAGTTCTAACCTTCAGCTGATGATATCCAGAACGAAGATCGATCTTTGAAAAGAATTGTGCTCCTTGCAACTGGTCAAACAGGTCATCAATACGTGGCAATGGGTACCTATTTTTGATGGTGACATGATTCAACTCCCGATAATCAATACAAAGTCGCATACTCCCATCTTTCTTCTTCACGAACAGAACAGGAGCACCCCAAGGGGAAGTACTAGGACGAATAAAAACAATGTCTAACAATTCCTGCAGTTGGGTCTTTAACTCCTGAAGTTCAATAGGAGCCATTCGATATGGGGCTTTGGAAATGGGTTTTGTACCGGGTTCAAGGTCGATACAAAATTTAATTTCAAGCTCTGGGGGTAGGCCAGGAAGTTCTTCGGGAAATACGTCAGGAAATTTATTAACAACAGAAATATCATTCAAAGCTGACGTATTTTTGTTTAGATCTGTGACATGAGCTAAGAAAGCTTGACATCCGTTTTTCAATAAACGAATAGCTTTATGGCTTGAGATGATAGCGATTGATTTTAATGGTTTGGTTGCTTGAATTCGCATAATAGGTCGATTAGGATTATGAAAGCTAACAACCTTACGAAAATAATCAATTTTTGCATGATAAGTAGTTAACCAATCAATCCCTAGAATCACGTCAAATGCAAGTATTTTTAATGAAATAAGATCGACAGGTAATGTGTGGGTGCCAACTTGAACCAAACAAGACTTATAAACTGTGGATGTAATGAAGGTTTCTCCCAATGGAGTTTCAACTGCTAAGTCAAAGTCTAATTTCTCCGGAATCAAATTTAATCGATGAGCGCAAGTAGGAGAAATAAAAGAATGGGTAGAACCAGTATCAAATAAAGTATAGACTTCGTTAGAGTTTATGATAAGCTTACCCATGATGACCTCATTCGGGTTCCTTGCTCTCTGGGAGTTCACAAAAAACGCTCTCCCTTGCACAACCGGTTTTGACTTTTCTAGGACGGCCTTTGGTGCCTCCATCCTAGCTGAATTTGTCTTCGGTAAACGACAAAATCGGGCTAAATGACCTTCTCTTCCACAATTATAACATGCTTTGGACGGCATCGCGCAGTTTGGACTGATGTGCCCCTCCCCTCCACATTTGAAACATATGATAGGTGGTCGTTCTCCTTCCTTAACGACAGGTGCTGGTGCTGACGTCTTTCCATCATTGTTGAATCTCCTCTTCTTGAAATGTCCATTCTTATTGTTTTGGCCCTGATTACCACCGAAGTGGTTACCATTTCTGGCCTGTTGATTCCCTCCACGCTTGTTGTCACCGCTTCGATGACTGCTTTCACT
This sequence comes from Panax notoginseng, assembly GCA_016801055.1. NCBI lineage: Eukaryota > Viridiplantae > Streptophyta > Magnoliopsida > Apiales > Araliaceae > Panax > Panax notoginseng. The sequence goes on along the minus strand of CM029016.1, from coordinate 210,803,545 downwards.
GGTATTATCATTTTGCCGGCTGCACTCTTTTGGTTGCATTGTCTCGTTATCGCGCTCCACCAACTGAGCCCTATTTACAACATCTGAATACAAACACAGTTTATGAGAAACAAGGTGTTGACGTATCTCCGGCTTCAAACCTCTTAAAAACATCCGCGTCATTCTTTCTTCATTATCCACCAGGTGGGACGCAAATCGGGATAACTCCGCAAATTTTACCTCGTACTGCGACACGGTCATATTATTCTGCTCCAATTTGATGAACTCCACCTCCTTCATGTGACGAATACTCTTGAGAAAGTATTTGTCATTAAACAGCTCTTGGAACTTCTCCCAAGACATCTTCAGTGCGGCAGGTTGAGTACGCTTTATCGATTCCCACCAGTAATCTGCCTCTCCTCGCAACATAAAGGCGGCAAAGGGAACCTTTTGCTCCTCGGAGCAACCCAATACATCAAATATCTTGGTGATCTGCTTTATCCATGTTTCAGCTACAAGTGGTTTGGGTTCTCCCTTAAACTCCGATGGTCCCAGCTCCTTAAACTGTTTAGCGGTGACCGCCTGAGAGTTTCCAGTATTTCCACCTACGTTGTGGACAGGAGCCGCTTTTACCTGTTGTTACATGAATTGCATAAAACCTCTGAACATTCCATCATTCATCATCTGGTCAGTGTTGTTTGCATGAGGATTGTCACCTTCCTGATGAACATTATCCTGATTATTGATATGTGGTGAATCAATAATCGCCTGTGCGCCATTGCTATTCTCAACATTCTCAGATGCCATTTTCAGATACTGCCACAAAATAAAAGTTAATTGATATGTCATATATTATCCTTATATTTTGACCGACCAATTAAATACCATGCAAATAAACTTAGGTAGGTCATACTAGCGAAGGAATTTCCCGTCTCTCCCCTCCTAGTTCTATTCCCACATCTTAGCCAGGGATCATATCCCTAAGCTTTGATACCAACTGTGACGCCCCCAAAATTAGGTATACATCACCCATCTTGGGTCGTCAGATACATAGTACAAAATATAAATACAACTGTCGTGTACAATACGACAAAACATAAACTGTGAGTTTGAATATAAATATTATCTTCTAGAGAGTATTCATACTCAAAAGGAGTCCTCATTACATTTATTAACACACTATTACATAGAATAGTGAGGACTACTAACTAATACTATCATTCGAACCATCACTCCGTTCCCCGACTTGCCCCAGCTACGTTCTCATTTCCTGAAGAGAACAGTGAAAGAAAGGGTGAGCTCAACTAGCCCAGTAAGAAATATTATGACTAAGATAATGCAGAATAAATTATCATTAGCTTTCAACAATGTTAAACTGATAAAATATAATAGACATCAAGTTTAACTGCAGTGGAACAAGCAATCCATTAAAAGAGTCAAGTAGAAAATAAACTCTACTATCTTTTATGATTTAAAAGGTTTTTCAACACTGTTATCGCTGTGACTCAGCTTAATAAAATAATCCACATCATCGAATCACCCCTGCACTACGGCCAAGGATATTCGTGTATTCATTAATGGTCATGATCATGCCAACAACTGTCCATCAATGCACTACGGGCCAATGAGGACTTTTACCACATCATTTGTAACATTACGGTCGTGATTATACCGAATAATCCCTGGTCATAATCATACCAAGTCCATCTATGCACTACAGGCCACAGATGACTTTCAACATTTTATAAACATGAGGATGATGACAATGATATAAGAATTCAATAAAACAAGTTCAAGAATTAGTTTATCCACGAATTAATAACGTCCAAATTATCAACATGATACTGCTTTGTGGAGTAAAATTCAAGAATGCTTAGAAGAATATTTTCATGAAAAGATACTGGATGAAACGCAATTATCAAGGATATTCCACAAATTTTATGGAGTATAGAAGTCAAAACTTAAACAACTGAGTACAATAAAGAATGGAATAACAAAAGAAATCACCATGCATGCGATAGACCGCACAAACAGGTTATTCCAACAGAATAATAAATAATGGAACCAGGTCCAACGTAAACGCACAGACAGGATATTCCGACAGAATAATAAATAATGGAACCAGGTCCGGCGTAAACGCACAGACAGGATATTCTGACAGAATAATAAATAATGGAACCAGGTCCGGTGTAAAACACACAAACAGGATGTTACAACAGAATAATAACAAGACGGAACCAGGTCCGGTGTAAAACACACAGACATGATGTTCCAACAGAATAATAACAAAAATGGAACCAGGTCCGGTGTAAAACACACAGACAGGATGTTCCAACAGAATAATAGAAGAAAGTCACCAAGTATAGGGTAGACCGCGTATACAGGTTATTCCAACAGAATAATAAGAAATGGAATCACAACAGTTCTCTTCATGAATAAGAAAGAATAACACCCCTTACCGTTTTAAAGAAGAGCTGAAATAAGGAAGTAGTTAAGTAGCAGAATACTCTTCTTCTCTCTCTCTATAGTTTCTCTCTATAGTTTCTCTCTCTAGAGTTCAGTGAATTCGTAAGAAATAATGAAAGAATGAGCTGCTATTTATAGAAAAATAGAATGCATAGTAACTAATCCATGAACGGTCCAGATTGATTACTTTAATCTGACGGTCCATATTTAAAGAAAAATCTTTTAAATAAAATATAATATATTCTATTTATAGAATAACTTTAATAAAGTATTCTGTTTTATATAAAAAGATGTTTCTGTTTTATTACGTTAATAATACGAATAAAACAAAACGTCATTATCGCTAAATAATTCATATTATTAACTGACAATAATTGAATCAAACTGAGTGACTTCTCACATAAGCATTAATAATCAATACCGTGTGCTACTATGTAACCACACGTATTACTATACTTTTACTACCGAGTAGTTCAACAGTAACAATGGTAAAACTTTCGCCGTTATTTTTAATAAAATATTTTTGTCGTTTTCTCAATCCGACAATAATTCTGTTGTGGGGTCCACCAATGATTGTGTCGTTGTACGAATATTCCCTGTTAAAACGAATATTCCCCGACCAATCGAATATTATATAACAACTTGTGTACTTTGCAAAATTTATAAATATTACCCACAACTATAACATTATATCAAATTAACTCCATAATATTCAAAAATGATATTTATAGAAAATTCATCTTTATTTATAAAAGTTGGGGTCTTACACAAGTGTAAAATTTAGGGATAATATATGGTTGACGTATTAAGTTTTGTGAGTAAGGGCCAAATGGCCATATAACATACTCTGTAATCGTATATTGTATAATTTTTCATGAAACTGATGATATGGAACCATCCAATACATAGAAAAACACAGTAAAACAACATCTTAACATATATATGCACATAATCCTTACTTTTTCTAATTTACAGAGACTTTACAAAAAACTTAAAAGCCATTTTCTAATAAAACTTAAACAACGAAATAAAAAATTGGGTTTAAAGGAATTACCCATAATATAGATTAGAAGAACCTTGATGATTCTTTCTCAGTTACTTGATCAATCACACACTCACACTTTCTCTCAAAGTTCACAATTTCTCTCTGTATTTACCTTTTCTAGACTTAGCCAAATGAAGAAGAAGGCGTATAAAAAAAGGAAACGGACACGCAAAGTGGAGGTCAGTTACACAATAATGGTTAACTGCTCCAACCTCCACTAAGGTCTCGTTTGGCAAGCCTAAAATAGCTCAAAATCATTTAATTTAATAAATCCTTTTATCCTATAGTTTATTTCATGTCACACCCAATTACAAAATAATCAAATATCTTATTTACTTTAATTTAAATAAAATATGATAATTTCTCATTAATTCACATAGTCACATAATTAATTTCTTATTTATTAATTATGTCAAATTATTAAATTTTTAATTAATTATTACACTAATTAAAATAACATTATGCTTATTAAATATTTCATTTAATTCAATAAGCTCACATAATCACATACATCGAATAATAAAATTCTTCACATTAATTTAATAAATATGACACATATAATTAAATTAATCTAACACAACTTCATCAATTAATTATTTAATCTAATAATTAATTCATCGAAAAAAAATATTTATTCAATCCAATAAATATTAAAAATTAAGTTACAAAAATCTCATTTGTCACACACGAATTATCCATGCACTACGGGCCAAGAATATTCATTATTGTCACCAATGGTCATGATCATACCAATAACTATCCATCAATGCACTACGGGCCAATGAGGACTTTTACCACACCATTTGTAACATTACAGGTCATGATTATACCGATACATAATTCTTGGTCATAATCATACCAATCAACAGTACATCTATGCACTACGGGCCAAAGATGACTTTCATCACAATATAAGCATGAGGATGATGACAATAATATAAAAATTCAATCAAACGAGATCAAGGATAAATATTAAAGATTTACAATTTAATTTATCCAGAGTTTAAGAATGTCCAAATTGTCACCATGATAACTGCTTTGTGGAGTAAAATTCAAGAATAATATTCATGTAAAAATAATTCAGACAGAAAAGAAATCAATATTTGTTATGAATAGTGCCCCATGAATAGTACCCTGGCATGAAAAGATTAAAATTGAACAAGAATGTTCAGAAAAATATTCTTGTGAAACGATACTAGATGAAGCGCAAATTTCAAAGATATTCTACTAATTTCAAGGAGTATGGAAGCAATACTTACCACAGTAAGTTTGAATTTAGGAATATGAAATGAAATAATATCCCTTACATAATATGGAGTATGAAAAAAAATAATATTTCTTACGAGTATTGCACTAATAATATCATTTACTTTAGTAGAAACTGGATTTGACTAGAATATCGGATATTATTATGAGAAAATCTTGCACAAAAAGCTACACTCAAAGTATCCTTAAAATTAAGAAAAATGCTCACAATACTATAGAATAAGAATTTCTGATATTGAAGGTGTGTTTTAGGAAAGAGGGTTACCCCCTATTTATAGTGAAACGGAGGGAGAAAAGTTGAACAACCAGGTCTAACTCTGCCAAACTTCCTCCGCCTAACTTCCAAATTCTACTTTGCCTAACTTTCATTCATTATTTTCATTGGGTGAGTCCCCATCAATTTGGAAGAAAAATTGATTGGACGAGAAAGTATTATGCTCATCAAATTAGAAAACAAACCACACTCTGCCAAAACATAAAGAAATGAATGACACATCTTTTGACAAATGAAGGCCACCCAATGAAATTAAGTCATACTCTGCCAACTTAAGAAAACACACCATTTGGAAAATAATTCCGCACCTCCCAATAATTAAATAAAACACTACCAATTTATTCATCAATTATTCATATATTTTTAATTTTTCAACAATTATTCATTATTAATATTATAACTCACAATATTAACAACCAGATTGTTCCTATGAAAGAGAGGGCTTTCTAATAAGGACTTCTCCTTATTGGCGCGCAATTAGGTGACCAAACCCCTTTCCTCGACAGAACTTTCTAGACATTGTCAATAATGTAAATAATAATATGAATAACTTTGTCGTTTCAATTATTGATTTAATAATATAAAATATTGTGATAATAATTGAATTAATAATGTGAGATACTATGCAGCAATTACTGTGACAATAATTGAATAAAATTGAGTAACTTCTCACGTAAGCATAAATACCGTGTGCTACTATGCAACCACGCGTATTACTGTACTTTTATATCACCGGGTATTTCAATAGCTAACGGTAAAATTTTTGCCGTTATTTTTATAAAAAGTTATTTCTGTCATTTTTAAACTCCGATAGTAATTTCGTTGTGGGGTCCACCAATGATTGTGCCGTCGTACAAATATTCTCTGATAAAACGAATATTTTATGCAACTTGCTTACTTTGTAAAATTTATAAATATTACTCACAACTATAACATTGTATCAAATCCAGAACTTATTACTCAAAATAATATTTAGAGAAAATTAATCTCTATTCATAAAAGTTGGGGTCTTACATTTTCCCCAAAGAGAAACTTGGTAATGACCATGGTGTCCTTGAAAGAAATTTCTAGGAAATTTCTTAATTATAGTTAGATGACAATTTTGTCCTTAAAGAAAATTAATTATTACCAATGCGTCCTATAAGTAAATTTCTAAGAAATTTCCCCGAGATGACTTAAAAACCATCTTGCGCTTCCCTAGTAATTGTATTGTGCCCTTAGTCTTGAATTTCTACAAATTGGAAGCCTTAGTTCATTTGGGAAGAGATAAGCTAGATATTATGGTGGTAATTAAGTTAATCCTACCTAGTAGTCAAATATGAGAAATTTAATAAAAGTTCAAAAAGGGATTAAGAATATGACAAACCGAATTAGGAGGTTTTAATAAGGGATTGAATTGAAGTCTAGCTTAATAAATGAATTTAATAATTATTTATCAATGATGATAAATACATTATGACTTATGTGGGGCATGTATGAGATTAAATAAGGAGATTTAAAAAGAAGAGCTATATAACCTAATATTATATATTATGAATGTGAATTAAATAACCTAAGGGTTATAATGCTGGAGAATTTTAGTATTTAAAATATATACTTGCCTAAAAGATTAATTTTATTATCTCAATTTATTATTATTTTGAACTTAATTAAAGAAAGTTTAATTAGGTTATATAATTAAATCTGTGTAAGAAATTATTTAAAATCTAAGATAAGTGGATTAAAAATCCTAATTAAATAATTGGGGTAAGATAAAATTAAGGAATTGGACCATGCTAATTTTACATGGCCCAAGAAAATTAATTAGAGAGCCTAAAAGAATTAAATGGGAGCCCAAACGTTGGCCCGAATTAGAATGTAATTTCTAGAGGATAAATTACACAAATTAGCAATTAAAAGAAAAATCAAAAATTGGGTAATATTGGGGGGAAGTACCCGGCCACTATAAGGAGTTTGAGCACATGTGTTTTTTTTTGTTTTTCAAAGATTTTGTTCAACAAATCTTAGTAACTCCAAGCTATGTGTCTCCACCTTATTTAGCCATATTTATTTTACTAGATTTGCAAGTAAAGTGGGATTTCATTGGGAGATTTCAAGAGATATAGTATAGATATATAATTGTTATATGTATACAATTTACTATCTATATATTACCTTCCTTCCATTTACTTAGAAAGTTTTTACTTCTCATTTCTCCTAAAAAGCTAAAGAACAAAACGAAAAGAAATAGAAAGGGAGAGAGAGAATAGGGTGGTCGAGTACTACATAAGATGAGGAAGGGAAGAAAATATTTAATTTAGCTTCATCATCTATAGTGGAAGGAGAAGAAGATGAGTTACAAAAAACTAGGTAAAAATCTAAGAACTTTAGCTTAGTTATGTATTTTAATTTGATTATTTGATGAAATAATGAACTTGTGTTCTTGAACTCCAAAAATCTTGATCCACGTGTTTTTTAGTGTTTTATGTATAGATCTAACTATTTTGAGTGTCAAAAGTTGGATCAAAAGCAAGAAAATAAAAACTATGTTCCTAAGGGCTAGAAAACCCTAACTTTCTACTACTTTGAAAGGTTATAATTTAAGATCTACATATCCTATTTGCGATCCGTCAAAGAATGGTGCTAGATGTGTAAGTTAACTAGTAAACCCAAGTGGTAGAACTCAAATATGTTGATTTTTCAAGTAATGGGCGTTGTTTTAAGCAAAACAGTCAAGATTTTTGAAAAAAGAAGAAAATGGACTGTTTTTGGGCAGTCCATTACAGGGGTAATTTCGTCCGATTTTTGTGCTCTAAAAGTTCTGGAAACATTTGGGATGATAATATGATGAGCTAGCTGGGTCCTGTAAAAAGATGGAGATTTTGGGATATGTAGAATGAAAGTTATGGATTTTATGAAAAAGGACTACTTAAAAAGTAAAAAGGGAATAACTCTTAGTGTTTAACTCCAAAAAATTATGAAATTATTACAGGAAGTACATATATATAACTAGAACATCCCCTGAAAGTTTCAGAAGTTTTGGAAAAAGACTCAGTTCATGAAAATTATTGCAAGATTCGACTGTTTTCGACATTTTAAGCATAATAAACAAAACTAAAAATTTTCGGAAATATTATATGTTCATCATAATACCATGTACTGATATTTCCCAGAAAATAAATTTTTTGGAGGTGATTTAATATTTTTCATGTAAATGATTGAGTTATGAATAAATAAATAAAATAAGTAATGTGATGTTATAAAGGATAAAAATGTAATTTTTTTTTACCAAAGACCCTTGATATGAGGTAATCAGATTTTTAGAGGGTATTTTGGTCATTTTTAATAAAATTTTATATTTATGACATTTTAGGTTTGTTAAATAAATGTTATAGTAAAGGATATATAATTAATTAAATTATTTATAAGTATAATAAATGATTAAAATATTATTAAAAAATTAATAATATTATATTAAAATATTATTAATTAATAATATTTAGATTAAAATATTATTAAATGATTAATAATATTAGATTAAAGTTAAATTAAAATATTGTTAAATGATTAATAATATTAGATTAAATTAATTAAATTTTTATTAAGTGATTAATAATATTAGATAATGATTAAAATATTATTAAATGATTAATAATATTTGTAAATGATTACGATTATTATTAAAAGGTTAATAATAATTGCAAGTGAATAAAATATTATTAAATGATTAATAATATTAGTAAGTGATTAAAATATTATTAAAAGATTAATAATATTTGAAAATGATTAAGATGTGGATAAGTGATTAAAATATTATTAAAATGTTAATAATATTTGTAAACAATTAAGATATTATGAAGTGATTATTCAGAAGTGAATGAAATATTATTAAGTGATTAATAATATTAGAAAGAAGTTTTAAGATGATGATTGAGTGATAGTAATGATAATGAGATAATGAATTATTGATTATGTGGCTAAATGTTAGCTAAATTATTAATAAAGTAATAGTATTACGAGGCATGATATGCTATACTAATTGAAAGATAAATTTTATAAATGATAGATCTTTCATAAGAGATTAAATTAGACTGCTTAGCGATAATCGACGGTCAAGACAAGTTTCCTAACTCAAACTCGAGTTATTATGTTTCAAGCATGATAGTGGATTAATTATTGTCAATTATTTCACATCTATGATTTTTGATTCGCACTTAGTGCATATTCCATATGTTTATCGGGTATGAAAGGCTGATCACCTTGATTACCATAAAGTTCAGTTAAATTTGTTCATGGTCACTGTTGACCACTCAGCATAATTATTCAGTTATTGAAGTTTTTATTCATGCTCTTTCACCATTATATTACATTGTTGAAAACTTGAAAGCTTATTCCTTTTCAATCACGATACATCTTTCTTATATTTAAACTTGCTAAGCAAAGTAGTTTCTCACTTTCTCACTCTTGCTATATCATGATAATATTTTCAGATTAAAATGAAGGTTCGAAAGAAGACAAAGAAAATAATAAATTCTAAGAGTAGATTCTTATGCCCATTTAACTATTATGTTATTTGATGTGAATAAATTATGTAATGATGTAGAATTATTTGAAAATGAAAAATGTATATATATTCCGCAATAGTTACGGAATAGGTATGAAGAGAATGTATCGTGAAGCACTAGGTCCGAGGTTCAAGGGACCCAGATTTGGGGGCGCTACAAGTTCGTATCAAAAATGTAGGTTATAAACTTTTGTTAGGAATACCTTAGGCTATAATCGCAGAGATGAGGATAAGGAATAAACTCAGATCAAGTTTAAGTGATAAAAGATGAATTTAGGAATTTCAACATTAAGATAAGAAGAAGATAAATAAGATTCAAAGAAGAATCTTAAAGAGCTATAAAGATAAGAATCTTGAGTTACCTGACTCCGATAATGAAGATAAAAAGTGATAATAAATAGACAAGGTCTATACGATGAAAAATGAAATGATATGATTAAAGAGGAGATAAGAATATCGTAAAACAAAACGATCATAAGATAGAAAAGAATCGTCATATAACACGATTAGAAAATAAGATCACGACGTGATCAGATTGAATTGTGATTGAAAGATGATTTGTTAGACAATTAAGAAGATATAGCTTGACGTTATAAAGAAAATGTACTATGAGATTGTACGATGTAAACTCAGGAAAGAGTTGTAGATGATGAGATAAGGATTAAATAAAATTCGTATTGAGTAAAGAGAAGATTAAAATTATGTTTGATTTCAATTGAGGACTCATGTGATGGTTGAGTTGTGAAAACCTTTGTATGGGCAGGGGTTTTGTGCTTGCACTTAGTCTATCACATTGAAAATAATTGAAATATTGGTATCGCGCTATTGAAATACATATGACGATAAGGTGATTCTTTTCTCATATTTATATTTGATAGTTAGAGAATATTAAGAATAGGTGTGAGTTCTTAAAACTCATTTTTATGGTAAGTTTGTGACTCATAATCGTATGGTATGTTTTTTAACCCCTAAGCGTATGGACAGTTCTGGATTGGTTCTTAGACAACGTATTACTAGGACAAGTTCCTAAACTCATGTTATTGTGGGAAGTTCCTGAACTTATAACGTGTGGTATGTTTGATGTACTATACTGGGGTATAAGAAGGTTATAGATGATGAACTGAGGATTTTCAGTATAGTAAGCTTTAAGGATAATAGAAATAGATAGAATTATTAAGTAATAGAGCACTGGAGATAAATTAGAGTGGATGAAGGAAGCATAGGTATTTCAAATCTTCTAGCTATGCTAGATTTCGAATTTATTAACATCGTGCTAATAAAAGCATTTTTAAAAAATATTGGGTCGGATTACTGAACCAATGAGTTTTAAAAAAATATATTATATTATTCATGTGTCTAAGCTAATTGTTTCGGCTAGAAAAAATTGATTTGAAATATCAAAATGTATTTTATATATCATTAATGCATCATTAAACCTGGTGCATAGATGATAAAAATGATTGAGTTATCAATGCATAATAACCTAGTGTTGGATCTGGTCTAAGGATCGTCAGCCTACTAAGGTATGATGTAGTGTGACAAAGTCACCAAATGACGGAATCCTCAAACGGACTGTAAATATAGTGCGGTATCATGACGTTATAAAATAATTTTCAGAATTTTAAAGATAATTTATTGTCAATTGAATTTAACTAGATACATGTTTCGATTAATATTTGAATTATTGTTATACGTCTAAGCTATTTGATTCAGCTAGAAAAATGTTTATGAAAATTCAAGTATCTCTTTGAGAAATTATCCTGAACCAAATTGTTTTGGTACAGACTCTTATATTAAGTCTGAGGTGAACAACCACAATTGAATAAAATAATCCAATCTAATAACGCAAATAGTCACTAAACAAGATTGCTACGTTGTGCATGATGTAAGGTACGATAGGCTGATCACCTAACGTACTCATATATGTACTAGGTTGATCACCTAGTATAACATGTTTACATAATTGGTTGCGGTGAATATCGTTAAACCTGTGAGTTCATGGTCTATATGACCTCTCAGTATAATATGAAAAGTTTTTAACTCCTTAAAAAGGGTAGCAATGGTTGAATGAGATTATAGAAGAGAAATCCTCAAAGGAGAAAAATATAAAGGTTAAATTGAAAACCTATTTTTGGTGAATAGAAGAAGCAGAGATTAGTAGACTGTAATTTCGAGGACGAAATTCTTAGAAGAATGGGTGAATGTGACAACCCGAAAATTTAAAGGATCTTGAATGATTAAAATAAATGTTAAAGAATAGAACCTAGATGGGAAATAGAGAATTAATCAAAAATTTTAAGGAACCTATATGGTTTGATTTGAATTTTTAAGTAATTTAAATAAATTAAATGAGAATGATAGAAATTTTGAAAAGTAAGAAAGGGATTATGTATGTGGAAATTTTTTATTAAGGAAATAAATTTCAAATGAAGAGATATTAAAAAGTTAAAGAAAATGTGTATATGTATAGATACATATATACTTAAGGATGTGATATTTATATTTTAGCCAAGATGAATGATTAATTAAATTAATCATACAAGAATAAATGAAAAACTTAATTATAGAAGCTTGTGAAAATTATGCTTTGAAGGGTAATTTAATAGAACCCAAAAATATTAAATTGGGAGAAGTTAAGAATGGTGGGCCCCACTAGGGTGTGATAATAGGTGATGATGGTTAGGAAACTTTTAGGAAATTTCCTAGAAGTGGGGAAATGACTATTTTGCCCAAAAGAAAATTATTAATGACTTTTGTGCCATAGGAAGGAAATTGCTAGGAAGTTTCCTAGTAATGGGGAAGTGACTATTTTGTCCCAAGAGAAATTGGGTAATGACCATGGCATCCTTGAAAGAAATTTCTAGGAAATTTCCTAATTATATTTAGATGATAATTCTAAGAGTAGATTGTTATGCCCATTTAACTATTTTGTTATTTGATGTGAATAAATTATGTAAACCTTTTTTGATTCCAGATGTATGTATGTAAGTTAAGGTTAGAAACCTTTGGAAATGATGTAGAATTATTTTAAAATGAATAATGTATGTATGAATATTTCGCAATAGTTATGGAACATGTATGAAGTGAATGTAACGTGACGCACCAGGTTCGAGGTTCAAGGGACCCGTATTTGGGGGCGCTATAGAGAATTTTTTATTAAATGCATCTTTATCCATGTTAATTAGTTAAATTAATAAATGTGATAAATCCATAGTTATTGAGCAATGCTTTTAGAATCATGATGTTGATCATGCTAATCAGATCTAAACTCTTGATAGCTCAATACTAAAATGTTCTTAATCGATGGATCACTAATGTGGGGTTACTGATTCCGGATATATTAGTACATACTATGCTTGCTCTGTTGAAGAGGATGATTGATCTCATGATCATTTGTGTGGAGATACTGAAGCAAATATGTAGGTGTTTATTGGAGAATAAGTTCACTTAACGTGACATATAAGGGAACCCTAATGGAGTTTTACTTGTCTATCAATAGGAGTTTCTAATGTGATAGTAGTACAAGTGATCCTTAGACTTAAAATTATCATAGTATCTTGTATATAATGAATTATGTTTTGACATATTCCTTAATACTTTTGAGTATGTCGTAGGGTATGTTCGAATATAATAAAGTATATGTTAGGAATAAGCCTGTGAATGATATTTCTATTTATATAAGATTTGATTATGATCTTAATGAATGAATATGCAAATATGTCTGCATTGAAATAAGCTATAGAGTCCTTGAATAGATAATAGGAATATATGTACAAAGAGTTAGACTGAAATGATCAAATATGTTTGGTTGATTCTACATGAACAAAATAACTTTGTAAAGTCCTTAAAAAGAATATGATGTACAAGGACTAAATAGAGAAAGATCGAGCATGTTAGGTTGATCTTATATGATGTAATAGATAGGCATGTCTTATCGTCGAGTACTGCACCAGCCTTCAAAATCTGCCAAGAGAGACAAGGAACTCGGAGACTATCAAGGCAAAATTGTAGTCTGTCGAGCCAGCCAAGGGATTGCAGAAGCTAAGGAAGAATCGTAGAGTATCGAGAAAGTTGCTATAGAATCGTAGTCTGCCTTAGAAGGCCTTACTCAGAATCATAGAGTTGGTCCAAGCGCCTGCCGAGCCAAGTTAAGAATCGTAGATCACACTTGAAGTCGTGGAGTCTACTGATCATAGCAGAGGCAAAAATCATAGTCGAGCTAGATTAGATAAGGACAACAAGTGTTAAGGCAGAAATCGTAGTCTGATGTAGAATATGCTCTCGGAGTCGTTGTGTCTATAGAACCAAAGCTAGATCGTAGTCTACAGAACAAAGTCTATCAGTGCTCACAACGCCAAGGAAGAATCGTAGTGATAACACAATTCTCAACACATGAGCACTTCCAAAGCATCCAAAGAATGTAACCTCTGGTCAGAACTGTAAAGATTTAATCTACCTTAAAGAAGCCAGAGGGCACTCACTAAATGGCTTGCAAGTAAACAGGAGATCAAAGCACCAATTCAATCAGCATCCTGATTGAGAAGTGAACCCATTCAAGGGAAGTCTTTCACAAGCAACAGTAAGAAGACTTCAAATGACGTGACTGACAAATGGAAGTCATCAATGCAATAGCTGTCATGATAAACAAAAATGACGATCTTGGGTGTGAGTATGATAGTAGTGCTTGCCAAATGAGAAGAAGGAATTGATGCGGTTTATACAAAGATACCGACCAACCTTTAAAGAATAGACAAAGAAGATTAAGCATGGGTTAAACCATTGATGATATGTGAATGGGAGATCACAAGGAGAAAGAGAGCTGAGCATGACCAATCAGATGAGTCTTGAAATTCAGGAGGGTCAGAGCATTCAAACAAGTTGTCAATGCCTAATGTAAGTCAAGGCAAGCAGAAGTGTTGAAGCACTGCACGAGTGAAAGAAGAAAGGTTCTAGATTGCAAATCCAAAGAACACTCTCAGAATTATAGTGTTGTCTCAATTAGTCAACGAGAAATATTTAACAGACTAACTATGATCAAGTTCAAGGTCATATGCATAAGACTCGTAGAGTTCAGTCATCTGAGTATTGAAGCCTTAGCAACGTCTCAATACAAAGACTGACATTCGAACGTTGTTGATTAAAAGCATCGATGCAGAAGGACAACTCCTGATGTTCTAATCGAGGAATCAGAAAGAAGAAATAAAGGTGACTACCAGTCTGACATGTTAAAATGACATCTCTGATGTGGTAGGTGAAATAGTAGACTGCAGTGTCAGAAAAATTAAAAAGGGGCTGTCACGTCACATCAGCAGTCTGCACAAAATAACTCGAGATCTGTGAACCAATTCAAATAGCCTCCAACGACTATAGTCCAACGGAAAGCTTATGGAAGGATATTTAACAGTTGAAGCTTGAAAGGAGAAGGAGTTGGCTTTGACAAGTTGTTGACTCTACAAATTCTACAGAGCAAAATAGAATGTCTCAGTGGCAATGAGACTACGAAAGTAGAAGTAAAGCAAGACAAGAGAAAAGCTTTAACAGAAAAAGGCTTCACTCAACAACAATGAGAATGCCATTAAGAATGTCAGCCAAGCTGAGAGCCGAGAAGGCCAAGAAAATAATATTCAAACGATTGGCAGATCAGAGAAAAGATTCAAAGAGCCAGTCTACGAATCACCATGAACCATCAAGAGCTGAAGAAGAACAGATACATAACCAAATATGTACACGAGTCAATCAAGGTTCGGAGGATGCTAAATGCCAGACGGAGTCTATCAAAAGTGCAAAGACTTAGCAAACCTCAAGCGGTGAAAGTGTGCAAGCTGAATCAGAGAAAGATTAGCACCAACCATAAGATTAGTTGCACCAAAGAAGAAGAGAGAAACTAATAAGTACTCAAAGAGATCGAGCTTCATGAACAACTTAGCAGCTCGTCCAATGGTGATCCAGTCTCGATGCAGAATCTAAAGAGGATCACATCAAGCTGCTAAGTATCAAAGGATGAACAAGCTTAAAGTTATCTTAGCAACTCAACACCAATAACAACATCAACAAGAAGTCAGGGCCTGAGGGGTCCTTGTCCTAGGGACTAAACTGAAGTTCCAAGTCTGCTAAACTTAAAGAGCTCTTAGTGAACTGATGAGTGGGTTATATACCCATGAATTGGATATAATTAGGCTTGAATTATTGTGGGTTTTAAGTTTAGTAAGATAGTTTTTATGTGTTTCTTTATTGTTTTGCAGGATGAGGCAATGACAGGGTCAAATCAGGAATTTCAGAGTCATTAATGACCAAATCGTAAATTACTGGAAAGTGGATAGTGCCGGGGTGCTATTTTCAACACTAAACCCAGCGCTGGGGCGCAGACAGAATTGAGTGGGGCATGTCAGCAGGAGAAGTTAATGGTGATTAGGATTTTGATAAAAGGAAGGGAGTATTTTTAATTAGAGAGAAAAACGTGTGGTAAAAGGGGAAGACTGGAGCTGGAGACTAATTAGAGAACAACAGAGAATCGTGAAATAAAATTCAAAGGGAAGCTTGAAGATTGGAGGACTTATTTTAGAGTTTTCTTCTTCTTCTCTATTTCAGTTTTGTAATTCTATTAAGATGATTTTTATGGGATTTCTAGTTTTATTTTTTAGTATGAACTAACTTTTTCATTAAGGCTATAAATTGAACCTTTTATGTTTATGAATTGATTATTCAGTTTAATCCAGTTATTAAGTCAAATTGAATTGTTTATCATGTTTTGTGTTTATTGATTAATTATTTGGCCAATAATTACTGTGTTACACTAGATGAATTCGGGAGATGAACTATAGGGCTAGAATTGAACGTGATAACATTTATGCTTAATTATTTATATAAGATAAGCATGTAACAATTGGGAATTGGAAATTAATAAATTTAATTTTATTATTTTGCATAGGGATATCGCATAATTAATTGAATTAAATAAATGTTATTTGACCACTTGGAAAAGGGCTTTTAACAACTAGAATTCCTGTTAACAATTCGGGTGAAGTAACAACTGGAGAAACTGGATAATTGATTTGTATTCATAATTGGGGATATTATAGTCTTAACTTCTTATTATTTGAATCAATTTCTAGAGTAAGACAGTTTTAATTAGTTAATTTTAGTTTTATTAATTGGAAAATCACAAATTACGAGTGTTTAAATAAAATTTAATTGGTACAGTACTAGTAGTTGGAATTTGTTAATTAGGATTCCTTGTGGGTACGACACTTTACTTTACCACTTTATTACTTGTTGACTATGTATGCTTGCACAAATTGTTGATTGTGAAATCAACAAATATGAACTGAAGTTCCAAGTCTGCTGGACTTGAAGAGTTCCTAGTGAACCAAAGTTCTAAGGCTTTTGACCTTGGAGGAATCTTAGTGATTCAAAAATGTACAGACATCCTTAGTGGAATCCCTGCTTAATGAAGCAGAAGAGTGCATTAAGAGTTTGAGTCTCTTAACTACTTAAATCCCTTATGTCTTTTATATACTGTCATTTACATTACGAACCTATAACTACTATAAAAGTTATGAATATGATAACTACTTACACCTAAACTAACTCTAAAAAAATGGTCAACAAAATATCTATAAAGGGGAACCTTAACTTATTTCGTTGTGTTTGAAATAATTCTCAAGTTTGTCATCTGCTAATTACTTAGCAATGTCAACTAAAATGGAAAAGCTTTTTGAAAATGAAAAGGATCTATTCAACCCTCCCTTCTAGATCTATTGTGTGCCCTCTGGGAACTAACAATTGATATCAAAGCAGGTTCTCATATTAAATTCTAAAGCTAACGCTTTGAGTGTGATCCTAGGCACAAACCATGTTATAAACTTAGTTTAGTAGTAAGTCGCTTGTGATTACTGATGAGCTCACACGTTGGAAATTATGCGTACAGGTAAATGTGAATATCCACCTGAAGCTGCTCAGATTGGCCCCTGTTCTAAATTAATGCAGCAACAAGACCAATCCATGTCCAAAGTAAATTAGCAGTCTGTAGACCAATGATGGGAAGTCAAAAAGGGCACAAAAGCAAAGAGTCTGTCATCCTCTATTCTGAAAGATGAAAGGCCTATACATGCAGAGAAATGTCTATCTAGAGAAGAAAGAAAATTTCGTTCAATATGTACTTGGCTAATCAGTTGGATCTGATCCTTGAGAATCAAGATTATCAAAGAACTAAAGATGCCAAGACTTTCCTATTTTGTCAACTCCAAGACGATGCCTGATTGATCTATGGTCAAATGGAGCAACAAGTTGTCAATAATGAATGTAAAGATTTACACATCAATGCCTAACATCATTGTAGCAAGACAAATGACTGTCAAGAAACTGACAGTGTAAAGGACCCAAATTGAAATGGGTACCAAAATAGAAAATCATCAAACCTGCAGGCACCTGATAATATCTGATCTTGACTAAGAAAGGATGAAGCTTAGCTGCCAAGTTGCAACATCAAAATCCTTCAGCTTTGCTCCCATTCAAGATCATTCAAGGAAGCATGAAGTTCATAATAAGAAATTGAAAACCGTACAAGCTCATCCATGCAAGGCACATATGTAATCATCTACCAATAGTGATGAAGTATGAACCGTAGAGTAAAAACTCTACGAGTACGGGAGATAATGGAAGTCTGAATGATGGAATCTACGTTCGTAGTGACTGATCTGCAAATCGTAGAGTGACTAGTTCTAAAGAAAGTACTCTATGATCCAATGAAACTGATTTAATCATGGAGATATCAGATCAGTTCAGAAGATTCCAGCTAAAAGGAGAAGTACAAGGTAACCCTGTAAAGATCTGTTTACAGAAGCTAGTTCTTCCACGATGAAGGTAGCTGAACCTGATACAAAGGTAAGAACAACTGAGGATATGAAGATCATGATGAAGAAACTTAAGGAAAAACAGAAGTGGAACTCATTGCTATACTCAGAGATGAGCTCAGATGATAGTTCAACTTTCCTTACATCTCTGATAACCATGTCACAAAGCACCAATCCTCTACTATGAAGCCTTTTGAATCAGTAATGAACATTCAAAAGTGTTGGACCAAGAATTCTCCATAAGCTGATCATTAACTGCTCATCTTAATTTTTTCTTAAAACGAAGGGTGCTTCACCAGACAATGCTACGTAATGAACTATCCACCTACAATTTAAGGTATTGAGAGAAGCTTCAATGATTCTTGAAATGAAACTCCGGTTCATCCAAACAAATCCTCTCCCAGTAACAGAGTCCCAAAACTCTGTGATTCATGAACCAAATGAAGAACTATAGTTAGTAGTAACATCCCAAAATGTGCTACTGATAACCATATCAACCAACCACTCAAATCGTGGAGTACTTTCAATCAGTCTAAGTGATCATTGTGTAAGAGCATGGTGACACCACGATTGCAGCCTAAACAAATACCAACACCAAAGTGTTTCCAGAGTTGGTAAGTAAACTCTCAAGCAGAAAAGACCAATGTGATGTCATTGTAGCCACCTTTTTATAAAGCTTTTCATCTGATAAGCTCCTCAGGGACAAACCTAATCCTTAGTGTTGAACTAAGAGGTTGGCCCTTCCTGAGCTTCCTTAACCCAGAAGAAGAACTGAAATAGAATGCATCACAAAGACTCATACGGAGTATATGTATAGAAAATTCCTCAAAAGAGATCAAGTCTGATTGATGAATCATGCAAATTCTAGTTGGGGATTAATGACGAATCATCACTGAAGCATAGTCATAGAAGACGATCGTTGAGTTGACAAAGAAAAATGTAGAGCCTATAGCTATCTCATCAAGCTACTCTATGCACTAAAGAAGTCAACAGTCAACCAAATTTAGTAATGCTTATTTTCTTGAAAGAAAAATCAAAACTGAAAAACTGATCAGTTTATGGAGAGTTACAGTTTCTTATTGGGCATCATGTAACCAATGGCTTTTTGACACGTCGCAGCTTTTGTAGAGTCAGAAAGAACTATCATAAAGACAAATTCAAAAAAAAAACACCTCCGAACAATTATAAAGGCTATCGACTTCCTCTCCCTCCCTTTTTTTTAAACCCTAAATCTTCTTCAAAGCCAAAATCCACCAAACCTCGAGCTACGCCCAAATCGCCTTCAAATAACTCTTGTAAGATTCTTGAGATCAAATATCCAAACACTTTGAATCCTCAAAATGGAAGATTGGCGTGTTATAACTGGAATCCAACTCAGTTCTAAGAAGTTTGAAATATCAAAAAAGAAGTTCAAGGATATTCTTGAGCTAGTAAAGAATGCTGGGTTTTTAGAATGCTTAGAAGTCAACACTCAAGTTTATACTGAATTAGTGAAGGAATTCTATTCAAATGCTACGGTAGACTCTGGGCTTCTATCCACAAAGGTCAAGGGAGTAAGTTTGAAGATAAGAGCATCAAACATCAACCAATGCCTAGGGTTTCCTGTCCAAGGTCCGATGAATCTCGAGAATGTCAACATTGAAGAAGATAAGAGGTTAATGCGCTACAAAAGGAATGTAAATCTGAAAGACATGAAGAAGAAAGAGTTTCCTGAGGAGTTTGAATTCCTAGCTAAGAATGCTAGAAAATGTATCTTATGCAAAGATACTGCACACGATACTGTTAGTGATCTGCAACTGAGAATCATGACTGCAATTGTCATGAAACTGCAGATGAACTTCAGAGCCCTTCTAATTGATTGGTTGTCCAAATGGCTGGAAAAAGCTGAGATGAAGAAGTTTACAGATAAAACCCTCACAAAAGTTTTTCATGGAAGACTCTTGAGCATTATACTAAAGAAGAAACTGAATAGTAAGATAAGGGATGATGAGGGAGAACCCCTAAATGTTCATAAAGTGATGTCTCCATAACTGTTTGAAAAATCCCATGGAGAATAAAAGACTAAAGACATCTAGCATCACTGCAATAAAGAGGAAGGCAAGAGAAATGGAAAGCGAGTCATCTCAATCTGATGACTCTGCATCTTTAGTGGTCACTCCAGCAAAGCCAACAAAGAAGAAAGCTAAGGTCGTGAAGAAGTCTACAGACGTTCTACCAAGCAGTCTTTCCACTGACAAAAAGAAGAAATTAAAGGCAAAAAGACGATGATATCTGACAGCTCCAGCAGTGAAAGTGAAAGGACTGTAAATGCAAATGGACCCAAGTCAGAAGAAGATAATGAAGATGAAACAAATGAGTTTTTGAAATATGAAGAGCTGGAAATGATTACTGAGTCAGACAGTTCTGAGAGAGGTACTAAAGAAGGAACAATTGATGAAAATCAGCAAGAAGGATCCACTAATGAGTCAGATGAAATGATCTAGCATGATTCAAGCTCAAAGTCTAAAAATGAAGAGATGGAGACAGACTCCAGTTCTGCAGATCAGGAATCAACAGACTATCATGTTCCCTCTCCGACAAGAGTTCGCAGAAGATTAGTGGTGGAAGTTTTTGATGAACCTTAAGATGTGTTACCAAGAGATGGATAAATCATGGAAATGAACGACTCAAAGTAGTAACAATGTCTACTGAAGATCTGTTTAACAATTGAAAAGACATGGACTTAGATTGTACTACAATATTGTACAATCCTGACAATCCTCTGATAAAATGGTTCTACCCATGGATGCCCTGGCTAAAGGCATATACTACTGAAGATGAGAGTTATATCAGCTGGTATTACTCATATTTTCTGAACTTGGAGCTGGTGTCACAAAACTTTCCAATAGTAAAGAAATTTGCAACACAGCTGATCAAAGGCCAGTCTCACTTCAAGGTCTATCGACATGTTGGCAACCACTACATTCCCTACGATTGTAGAGTAAGTTCAAATGGCAGAAGGATTATACCCAAGTTTATGATCGTAGAGTCCCTTCACTCTACCATTGAAGATGATCAAGCTCAGATTAAGAAGCTCTACTCTACCAAAGCAGAGTTGTCTGATATTCCTTCTTCTTTAAATAGTGATTGGCACTCAACGATCTACCAGATTCTCACTACATTTGAAAGTCTGTCCAAGAATGAAAATCGTAGAGTCCAATATGATGTTCAGAAGGAGTCTGCTCAACTAAATGACCAAACTCCTCAGGAGAAAGAGTTACTGAAGAACTCTAACGAGTTGCTTGAGAAGATATCTCTCATTGCTGCAGAAGCTAAGAAGTTATCAGAAGAAGGAGACAGTATGCTTCAGAATAGACTTCAAGCCACAATATCATATATATCTCTCAAGATCAAAGAGAGAGATCAAATCTATCTTAATTTTATCAATGATCAGAAGAAAGAAGCTATGCAAACTCAAAAAGATAATGCAGATCAAATCTTGTCCCTCTTTGACAAGATTGACTTACTAAAGCAGTTTCTCTCCCTACAGTTGAAGCTAAGCCAACAAGAACTCAAGACTAAAGTTAGCAACTCATCTTATATAATAGAGCAGCTTATGACAAATGTCCAAAAGCTTTCTCAAGTGATTAATGACAAAAAGGGTAAGAAAAAGAGGTATTCAAGGAAGAGCAAGGAGAGAAGAATGGCGGCAGAAGAGAAGAACAAGAGCAGAAAAGCAAAGAAGGAGAAGAAAAATGTCAAAATAGCAGCAGCGAGTGGGTCATCATATGAGGGGGAGCCAAAGGATGATGACCCTACGAAAACAAAATTTAAGGGGGAGCCAGAACGAGAGAAAGAAAAAGAACATGCATCTGAGCTAGAGCTAGAGCATCATGAAGATGAAAAAATAGAGTATGCATCTTAGGGGGAGCAGACTGAAGAGGAAAAGAAAATTGAGTAGCTAATCAACAAACACCCTGGAGACTTACATGAAATAGTAAATGAAGCTGAGAATGTATATTTCTTGTACATAGGTATGTTTTGGATCCAGGATATAAAGTGTCATATTATGCGTAAATTTCATATTATCATCAATGACATTCATAATTAACTATTTTAGAAATACAACTACTCATTGTATATTAAGATTCATTCATCTCATACATATGCACTTATTGTTTTTGTCATAGTCAAATAGGGGGAGATTGTTAGGAATAAGTATGTGAATAATATTCCTATTTATATAAGATTTGATTATGATCTTAATGAATGAATATGTAAATATGTCTGCATTAAAATAAGTTGTAAAGTCCTTGAATAGATAATAAGAATATATGTACAAGGACTTAGACAAAAATGATCAAATATGATAGGTTGATTTACATGAACAAAATAGCTTTGTAAAGTCCTTAAAATGAATATGATGTACAAGGACTAAATATAGAAAGATTAAGCTTGTTAAGTTGATCTCATATGATGTAATAGATAGGCCTTTCTTATTATCGAGTACTGCACCAGCCTTCAAAATCTGCCAGGAGAGACAAGAAACTCGGAGACTATCAAGGCAGAATCGTAGTTTATCGAGCCATCCAAGGGATTGCAGAAGTCAAGGAAGAATCGTAAAGTATCGAGAAAGTTGCTATAGAATCGTAGTCTGCCTTGGAGGGCCTCACCCAGAATCGTAAAGTTGGTCCAAGCGCCTGTCGAGCTAAGTCAAGAATCGTAGATCACACTTGAAGTCATGGAGTCTACTGATCATATCAGAGGCAGAAATCGTAGTCGAGCTAGATTAGACAAGGACAACAAGTGTTAAGGCAGAAGTCGTAGTCTGGTGTATAATCTGCTCTCGAAGTCGTAGTATCTGGAGAACCAAAGCTAGATCGTAGTTTGCAGAACAAAGTCTTCGACAAAGTCTATCAGTGCTCACAATGCCAAGGAAAAATTATAGTGATAACACGATTCTTAACACATGAGCACTTCCAAAGCATCCAAAGAATGTAACCTCTGGTCAGAACTGTAAAGATGTAATCTACCTTAAAGAAGCCAGAGGGCACTCACTAAATGGCTTGCAAGTAAATAGGAGATCGAAGCACCATTCAATCAGCATCTTGAATGAGAAGTGAAGCCATTCAAGGGAAGTCTTTCACAAGCAACAGTAAGAAGACTTCAAATAATGTGACAGACAAAAGGAAGTCATCAATGCAGTAGCTGTCAGGATAAATAAAAATGACGATCTTGGGTGTGACTATGATAGTAGTGCTTTCCAAATGAGAAGAGGGAACTGATGGGGTTTATACAGAGATACTGGCCAACCTATAAAGAATAGGCAAATAAGATTAAGCATGGGTTATACCATTGATGATATGTGAGTGAGAGATCACAAGGAGAAAGAGAGATGATCATGACCAATCAGATGAGTCTTGAAATTTAAGAGGGTCAGAGCATTCAAACAAGTTTTTAGTGCCTAATGCAAGTCAAGGCAAGTAGAAGTGTTGAAGCACTGCACGAGTGAACAAAGAAAGGTTCTACATTACAAATCCAAAGAACACTTTCAGAATTGTAGTGTTGTCTCAATCAGTCAACGAGCAATATTCAACAAACTAACTAAAGATTAAGTTCAAGGTCATATGCATCAGAATTGTAGAGTTCAGTCATCTGTATATTGAAGCCTTGGCAACATCTCAATACAAAGACTGACATTCGAACGTTGTTGATTGAAAGCATCGATGCAGAAGGACAAATCCTGATGTTCTGATCGAGGAATTAGAAAGAAGAAATAAAGGTGACTACCAACCTGACACGTTAAAATGACATCTCTGATGTGGTAGGTGAAATAGTAGATTACAGTGTTAGAAAAATCAAAAAGGGGATACCACGTCACATCAGCAGTCTGCACCAAATAACTTGAGATTTGCGTACCAATTCAAATAGCCTCCAACAGCTATAGTCCAGCAGAAAGCTTATGGAAGGATATTTAACAGCTAAAGCTTGAAAGGAGAAGAAGTTGGTTTTGACAAGTTATTGACTCTACGAGTTCAATAGAGCAAAACAAAATATGTCTCAGTGGCAGTGAGACAAAGAAAGTAGAAGTGAAGCAAGATAAGAGAAAAGTTTTAACAAAAAAAGGCTTCACTCAACAATAATGAGAATGCCATTAAGAATGTCAGCCAAGCTGAGAGCCGAGAAGGCCAATAAAATAGCATTCAAACGATTAGCAGATCAGAGAGAAGATTCAAAGAGCCAGTCTACGAATCACCATGAACCATCAAGAGCTGAAGAAGAACAGATACAGATTAAAATCTATACACGAGTCAATCAAGGTTCAGGAGATGCTAAATGCAAGACGGAGTCTATCAAAAGTGTAAAGACATAGCAAACCTCATGTGGTGAAAGTATGACGCCTCCAAAATAGGTAAACATCACCCATTCTGAGTCGCCAAATATATGGTACAGAAATAACTACAACATCATTACAACAATTGTCGTGCAACATACGACAACACATAAACTGTGAGTTTAAATACAAATATTGTCTTCTAGACAATATTCACACTCAAATAAGTCATCATTACAATTATTGAAACATTATTTTACAAAATAGTGAGGACTGGTAACACAAATGATTGGAAACATCACTCCACATCCCGACTAGTTCTCGCTATATTCTCGCCTCCTAAGAAAAATAGAACAAAAAGGAAAAAGGTGAGCTCAACTAGCCCAGTAAAGAATATTATGACTAAGATAATATACAACAAATTATCATTAGTCTTCAACAGGGAAAAAATCTGATAAAATATAATAGATAACAAGTTTTAGATCAACAACTGCAGCAGAAATAACAATCCATTAGAAGAGTCAAGTAGAGAATGAATTCTACTATCTTCTAAGATTTAAAAGTCCATCATCAATATTTTATCCATGTAACATCAATCAATATACATCTTGCATCAAATATTCATCTTTGCACTACAGGCCAAAGATATTCATTTGTATCACCAGTTGGTCATGTTCATTTAAACACTTGTTCATCTTTGCACTACGGGCCAAAGATATTCATCAGTTAATCATTCAGCTTTGCACTACAGGCCAAAGATATTCAGTAATATCATCATTTAGGACTAAGGATGATGAAAAATATCTTAAAAAAACGAATCCAGTGAGACAAAAGGACAAATATTAGGGCTTCGTACTACAGTTTATCCAAGTTTAAAAATACTCCATAATAATCAATTGTGGAGCAGAATTCAAAAATAAAGATCAAAACATGGATACAATCAAAGATAGTAACCATAATATACATCTTGGATGAAGAAGAGAAAATATCATTTTTCTGTGAATAGTGTTGTATTCGTTAATAGTGCCGTATACATGAATAGTAACCCCAACACAAAAAATATAAAAATTCCACAATAAAATTCATATCAATATTTTGGCATAATGATATTGAAGAAAATAAAATTATTTACGAAGAAAATAACTTCCCTTACTTAAAAATAACAGTACTTCTGATCAGAATATCGGATGTAAAGCCGAAGAAAACTTGCACTGAATAATAACTCTCAAAGTACCTAAATACTCACAAAAATACGTTCGATAATATAGAGAAAGAAAACTTATGTTTTTGGTGTGATTTTTAATTTTAACATAAGCGCCTATTTATAGGAAAATACTAAAACGCCAAAGTAGACTAAATAATAAAATAATATTATTTTTTTTCTTTTCTACGGATGCCATTTTGGAAAGTCATCAGCCCATCACATTTGAAAAAAAAAATCAGCACATGTTTTCATAAAAAACAAAAGTGAGTCCCACCCATAATTTTAATAAAAATATTTAATTTTCGAAACTTCAATAATTCATAATAAATAGCTCTTTTATTAGAAAAATTTAAATCTCATGCCCTTTTTATAGAAAATTTAATTCTTTACAACTTTGTAGAAGAAAAATTTTTCAAATTCCAAATAGAAAATGTCCAAAATCCACATACGAATGATTTTTATTACCTCCATTCCGACAAAATACTGATAAAATATCTCAGCTTATTCATAAATAATATTACAGAATCACAATTATGACAACCAGATTGTTCCTAGGAAAGAGGGGGATTTTCGATAAGGATTTCTCCTTACTGTCGCGCAATTAGGCGACCAAACCTCTCCTTAGACAGAACTTCCTTAGACATTGCCAATAATGATATCTAATAATTTTATTCAAATAATATAAATTATTAATTTGATAATGGAGATACTGTACATTGACAATTATTGAAACAACAATAATATAAAATATCAATGTAGAAATTATTAAATCAATAAAATAAAATATTAAACAGTAATTACTATAACAATTATTGAGTAGTGCCTTCTTACGTAAGGATCAATAATTTAATAATAGTGTGCAATACCGTGTGTGTAAGATCCCGAATTTTATGAAAAAAAAGTATTCAATTTTTCTTATAGTTACTATTCAGTAAATGGTTAAATTGATAAAAGTTAAAGTTAAGGGTGATATATGAATATTTTTAAAAATAAGCAAGTGGTTATAAAATATTCATTTTGTCGGGGAATATTCGTTTGGTCGTGGAATATTCTTTCTATCGGGGAATATTCGTACGACGGCGCAGCTATTTGTGGGCTCCATAACGGAAAGCGATTGGATGAAGAAAATGACAAAATTGAGTTTTTATAAATAACGGCGTAGTTGTTATCGTTAACACTGTTGAAATACCTGGTGGTTAAAATATAGTAATACGCGTAGTTGCACAGTAGCACACGGTATTGCACAGTATTTTTTTCAATTATTAATTCTTACGTAAGAAGGCACTACTCAATAATTGTTACAGTAGTTACTGTTCAATATTTTATTTTATTGATTCAATAATTGTTGCGTTGATATTTTATATTATTGTTGTTTCAATAATTGTTGCTGCACAGTATTTTTCATTATCAGATCAATAATTCATAATATTTAAATAATATTATTATATAACATTATTGGCAATGTCTATAAAGTTCTTTCTAAGGAGAGGTTTGGTCACCTAATTACGCGCTAGTAAGGAGAAATCCTTATTGGAAAGCCCCCTCTTTCCTGGGAACGGCCTGGTTGTCATAATTGTGACTCTGTAATATTATTTGTGAATAATTAATTATTGATTCATATGATAAGAAAATATTTATTTTATGTGGATATAAATGAGGGATATATTTTTGTGGTTAAAAATGAAAGAGTTAATATTGAGATTTTTATCAGTATTTTTGTCGGAATGGAGGTATTAAAAATTAGGGTTTTTGAGATATTTTGCGGGGGTTATAATTTTTAATCCGACCGTTGGATCGTGGTAATTTTTGGATATATTATACATATATAAGTTGAGTGTATGTCCACAAATTTTGAACCGTTAAAATGAACGTATGATTTATTATGAATTTTACGAGATGACTGGTTTAGAAATTGTTGAAGTTTCAGAATTTATCATTTTGGTAAAAAATTCTAGAATTGGTGGGCCCCACTCTTGGTTGGTGAAGAAATTTGCTGAGATTTTTATTCAAATATAGTGGGTGGGAATAGTAGTAGGTAAAGCCATCAAGTTACAGGTTAAGTCTGTTTCGGCGTGCTAACATTTTCCTATAAATAGAGGGCTAAGTTAGAATTGAAAATCACACAAGAAACATAAGCTTTCTCTCTTTCTCTCTCTATATTATGAAGCATATTTTGTGAGTTTTTAGATACTTTGAGAGTTGCTATTCAGTGCAAGTTTTCTTCGGCTTTGCATTCCAGTCAGAAATACTGGACTTTTGAGGTAAGAGATAGTAATGAATTTTAGGGGTTATTATGTTTTTCAGTTACGTAATTCTTCTTACCTTCAGAAAATTCTGAAAAAATTTGAAATGATATTTTGATGAATTTTATTGATTGTATCCAAAAATAGTGATTTTTGGACGTATAGATTAAGAGTTATGAATTTTACGGGAAAAGACTATTTTAAAAGTAACCGCTTATAACTCCTTGTGGTTAACTCCAAAATTGATAAAATTTTTATTGGAAGTATATGTATATAATATCAGTGTACTCTGTGAATTTCAGAATTTTTGGATAAAAGTACAATTTATGATAAATGTCTAAATACTCGACGGTTTTGGCCATATGAAAAATAGTAAATGAGTTTTAAAAATTCTGAGAAAAATATATGTTCAATATGGGACTATATTCTGCTAAATCCCAGAAAAAAAATATTTTTGGAACTAATTTGGTATTTTTCATGAAAATAGACTAGTTATGAGAAAATGAATTAAATATGTTATGTGAAGTAAGAAAATTGAAAAATAGGATTTTATGGCTTGAGAATCCTATATGAGGTATATGCAGATTTTTGATGAGGGTTTTGGTTATTGATGATGAAATCTTAAGAGTTGGCATTTTATGATAATTAAATGCATTAATTAGTAAAGTGTAAATAATTTAAATAAATTGTTTATAAGCTTAAGAAATATTATTCTTTCAATATCATTATACCGAAATATTGGTATGTATATTATTATAGGATTTCTACCTTTTTCATGTCGGGGTTACTATTCATGAGTTACTCTTCACGAGTTACTATTCATGAGTTACTATTTACGAGTTACTATTCACGACAAAATTGGTTTCTTTTTCTAACCAAATTATAGTTGATTTATGAATATTACTCTTGAAATTAAATTCATGTTTTGATCATATTATTTTTATTATCATATATAACATTTTTATAACCTTGATGTTGAAATTCTCTTTCGCTTGAGTGTAAAGATGGGTAAATTATTGGTATGATCATGACTATGGGTTCTCTTTGGCCAGTAGTGCAAAGTTGAATTGTTAACTGATATGATCATGACCATTGAATTTATAATTGAATATCTTTAGCTTAAGTACAAAGGTGAATTGATCAACATGGTTATAATTATTGTTTCTATAATTTTGAAATGATTATATATTTCTTTGAGATATTAATCTATTTGGCCTGTAGTGCAAATATGAACTGTTGATGAATATATTTGGCCTGTAGTGCAAATATGAACTGTTGAGAAATATCTTTGGCCTGTAGTGCAAAGATGAATTGTTGATGAATATCTTTGGCCCGTAGTGCAAAGATGACCTAATGTTGAATATCTTTGGCCAGTAGTGCAAAGATGAACTGGTGACGAATATCTTTGGCCTATAGTGCAAAGATGAAGTTATTAGTATGATTATGAACAGGAACTGTGATTTGGTATAACCATTCAGGTAAAGACATATGATGAAAATTATCTTCGTCCTGGGTGCGAAGAGGAATTTAGAATCACAATTATGATTATAAGTTATTCATATGATTATGGACCAGAACTATTGATTGATGTTACAGGGATAAATTATTGTTGGTGGATTTTTAACATGGAGAAGATAATAAACTTTATGGTCTATTTGACTCTTCTAATGGATTGCTCGTTCCGCTGCAACTATGGTTGAAAATTTTTATCATCTACTATATGTTCTAAATCTCTGATTTAATTATGTTGAAGGCTATTGATAATTTATTTATCTTTAGTCATGATATTCTTTACTGGGCTAGTTGTGCTCACCTTCTATTTTATAATTCCTTTCAGGTAATAAGAGTGTAGCTAGGTCAAGCAGGGGTAACAGGGGAATAAAACGGTCGTCATCATTTAGTAGTTATATTTGGTGAATCATCTAGGGTGAGACGAACCCAACGTTGGAAGGGTGTTTTCTCACTATCATACAAGATGTCTAATGACATACAACCTCGTGTCATCATAAGACATGATTGTGCTCATCTACTTGCTGAGTATATTTACGAGCACTACCTATATAATCTTGGTATTTGTTTGAAGTATAATTCTCAATTAGAGACAGTGGAGATAATGATATGTCAAGAAAAGACTTACCATTGGGAAGAATATGATAGTAATCTTCTCGTTTTTCTTTGGGGTATATTGGTTCAACCAAGGATAATTCTATGGCCATATGATAGCTATCACAACCTAGAAGCATGGCCTCCCATCTACAAAGGTTTCCTTGAGCACTTCCCAAAGATTCTCATTTATAAAACAGTCTTTGACTATACCTTTATGTAAGGTGACACTATGAGGTGTTGTCAACGGTTGGGGCATGTGTCATATTTGGTATATATTTGTATCCAAACTCACAACATATGTGTTGTTGTATTTTATACGACAATTGTTGTAATAAAGTTGTAGTTATTTTCTGTACCATGTATTTGGCGACTCAGAATGGGTTGGATGGAATGGACCTATTTTGGGGTCGTTACATTTTGGTATCAGAGCTTAGGGATATGGTCTCTGGCGAAGATCGGGGAATATAACTAGGAGGGGAGAGATGAGTAAATCCTTCGCTAGTGTGTCCTACCTAAGCTTATTTGTTGGTCAGTTATAATATCGGGATATTATGTGATATGTTAATTTGTTAAATTAACCCTTGTTTTGAAGCTGTATTCTAGAATGATATTTGAAATACAGGAGATGAGCAATGGAGAAATTATGATGACAGAGAAGTTGAAATCTGAAATGAAAGGAAGGTATTCGCAACCTTTTGAAATACCAGGTACGTAAATTTCGAGGACGAAATTTCATAAGGAGTGGAGATTGTAAGACCTCGAATTTTATGAAATAAAAGTATTCAATTTTTCTTATAGTTACTATTCAGTAAATGGTTAAATTGATAAAAATTAAAGTTAAGGGTGATATATGAATATTTTTCAAAATAAGCAAGTGGTTATAAAATGTTCATTTTGTCGGGAAATATTCGTTTGGTTGTGGAATATTCTTTCTGTCGGGGAATATTCGTACGACGGCGCAGCTATTTGTGGGCCCCATAACGGAAAGCGATTGGATGAAGAAAATGACAAATTGAGTTTTTATAAATAACGGCGTAGTTGTTACCGTTAACACGGTTGGAATACCTGGTGGTTAAAATACAGTAATACGCGTAGTTGCACAGTAGCACAAAGTATTACACAGTATTTTTTTCAATTATTAATTCTTACGTAAGAAGGCACTACTCAATAATTGTTACAGTAGTTACTGGTCAATATTTTATTTTATTGATTCAATAATTGCTGCGTTGATATTTTATATTATTGTTGTTTCAATAAATGTTGCTGCACAGTATTTTCCATTATCAGATCAATAATTCATATTATTTAAATAATATTATTAAATAACATTATTGGCAATGTCTAGAAAGTTCTATCTAAGGAGAGGTTTGGTCACCTAATTACGCGCCAGTAAGGAGAAATCCTTATTGGAAAGCCCCCTCTTTCCTGGGAATGGCTTGGTTGTCATAATTGTGACTCTGTAATAGTATTTGTGAATAATTAATTATTGATTCATATGATAAGGAAATATTTATTTTATGTGGATATAAATAAGGAATATATTTTTGTGGTTAAAATGAAGGAGTTAATGTTGAGATTTTTATCAGTATTTTTGTCGGAATTGAGGTATTAAAAATTAGGGTTTTTGAGATATTTTCCAGGGGTTATAATTTTTAATCCGACCGTTGGATCGTGGTAATTTTTGGATATGTTAAAAATGAACGTATGATTTATTATGAATTTTACGAGATGACTGGTTTAGAAATTGTTGAAGTTTCGAAATTTATCATTTTGGTGGAAAATTCTAGAATTGGTGGGCCTCACTCTTGGTTGGTGAAGAAATGTGCTGAGATTTTTATTCAAATGTGGTGGGTGAGAATAGTAGCAGGTAAAGCCATCAGGTTACAGGTTAAGTCTGCTTCGGCGTGCTAACATTTTCCTATAAATAGAGGGCTAAGTTAGAATTGAAAATCACACCAGAAACATAAGCTTTCTCTCTTTCTCTATCTATATTATGAAGCATATTTTGTGAGTATTTAGATACTTTGAGAGTTGCTAATCATTGCAAGTTTTCTTCGGCTTTGCATTCCAGTCAGAAATACTGCACTTTTGAGGTAAGGGATAGTAAGAGATAGTAAGAGATTTTAAGGGTTATTATGTTTTTCAGTTACGTAATTCTTCTGACCTTTAGAAAATTTTGAAAAATTTTGAAATGATATTTTGATGAGTTTTATTAATTGTGTCCAAAAATAGTGATTTTTGGATGTATAGATTAAGAGTTATGAATTTTACAGGAAAATACTATTTTAAAAGTAACCGCTTATAACTCCTTGTGGTTAACTCCAAAATTGATGAAATTTTTATTGGAAGTATATCTATATAATATCAGTGCACTCTGTGAATTTCAGAATTTTTGGATAAAAATACAATTTATGATAAATGTCTAAATATTCGGCGGTTTTGGCCATATGAAAAATAGTAAATGAGTTTTAAAAATTCTGAGAAAAATACATGTTTAATATGGGACTATATTCTGCTAAATCTCAGAAAAGAAATATTTTTGGAACTGATTTGGTATGTTTCATGAAAATAGACTAGTTATGAGAAAATAAATTAAATATGTTATGTGAAGTAAGAAAATTGGAAAATAAGATTTTATGGCTTGAGAATCCTATATGAGGTATATGCAGATTTTTGATGAGGGTTTTGATTATTGATGATGAAATCTTAAGAGTTGGTATTTTATGATGATTAAATACATTAATTAATAAAGTGTAAACAATTTAAATAAATTGTTTATAAGCTTAAGAAATATTATTCTTTCAATATCATTATACCGAAATATTGTTATGTATATTATTGTGGAATTTCTACCTTTTTCATGTCGGGGTTACTATTCACGAGTTACTATTTACGAGTTACTATTCACGAGTTACTATTCATGAGTTACTATTTACGAGTTACTATTCAAGACAAAATTGATTTCTTTTTTTCTAACCAAATTATAGTTGATTTATGAATATTGCTCTTGAAATTAAATCCATGTTTTGATCATATTAATTTTATTATCATATATAACATTTTTATAACCTTGATGTTGAAATTCTCTTTCGCTTGAGTGTAAAGATGGGTAAATTATTGGTATGATCATGACTATGGGTTCTCTTTGGCCAGTAGTGCAAAGTTGAATTATTGACTGGTATGATCATGACCATTGAATTTATAATTGAATATCTTTAGCTTAAGTGCAAAGGTGAATTGATCAACATGGTTATAATTATTGTTTATATAATTTTGAAATGATTATATATTTCTTTGAGATATTAATCTATTTGGCCTGTAGTGCAAATATGAACTGTTGATGAATATATTTGGCCTGTAGTGTAAATATGAACTGTTGAGGAATATCTTTGGCATGTAGTGCAAAGATGAATTGTTGATGAATATCTTTGGCCCGTAGTGCAAAAATGACCTAATGTTGAATATCTTTGGCCAGTAGTGCAAAGATGAACTGGTGACGAATATCTTTGGCCTGTAGTGCAAAGATGAAGTTATTAGTATGATTATGAACAGGAACTGTGATTTGGTATAACCATGATCTTTGATGTTTCAGGTAAAGACATGTGATGAAAATTATCTTCGTCCTGGGTGCGAAGAGGAATTTAGAATCACAATTATGATTATGAGTTATTCATATGATTGTGGATCAGAACTGTTGATTAATGTTACAGGGATAATTTATTGTTGGTGTATTTTTAACATGGAGAAGATAATAGACTTTATGGTCTATTTGACTCTTCTAATGGATTGCTCGTTCCGCTGCAGCTATGGTTAAAATTTTTTATCATCTACCATATGTTCTAAATCTCTGATTTAATTATGTTGAAGGCTATTGATAATTTATTTATCTTTAGTCATGATATTCTTTACTGGGCTAGTTGTGCTCACCCTTCTGTTTCACAATTTCTTTCAAGTAATAAGAGTGTAGCTGGGTCGAGCGGGGGTAACAGGGGAATAGAACGGTGGTCATCATTTAGTAGTTATATTTGGTGAATCATCTAGGGTGAGACGAATCCAACGTTGGAAGGGTGTTTTCCCACTATCATACAAAATGTCTAATGACATACAACCTCGTGTCATCATAAGACAGGATTGTGCTCATCCACTTGCTGAGTATATTTACGAGCACTACCTATATAATCTTGGTGTTTGTTTGAAGTATAATTCTCAATTAGAGACAGTGGAGTTAATGATATGTCAAGAAAAGACTTACCATTGGGAAGAATATGATAGTAATCTTCTCATTTTTCTTTGGGGTATATTGGGTCAACCAAGGATAATTCTATGGCTATATGATATCTATCACAACCTAGAAGCATGACCTCCCATGTACAAAGGTTTCCTTGAGCACTTCCCAAAGATTATCATTTCTAAAATAGTCTTTGACTATACCTTTATGTAAGGTGCCACTATGAGGTGTTGTCCACGGTTGGGACATGTGTCACATTTGGTATATATTTGTATCCAAACTCACAGCATATGTGTTGTTGTATTTTATATGACAATTGTTGTAATAAAGTTGTAGTTATTTTCTGTACCATGTATTTGGCGACTCAGAATGGGTTGGATGGAATGGACCTATTTTGGGGTCGTTACAGTGTGCTACTGTGCAACTACGCGTATTACTGTATTTTAACTACCGGGTATTCCAACAGTGTTAACGGTAACAACTACGCCATTATTTATAAAAACTCAAACTTGTCGTTTTTTTCATCCGACCGTTTTTCGTTATGGGGCCCACAAATGACTGCGCCATCATACGAATATTCCCCAATAGCAAGAATATTCCACGACTAAATGAATATTTCCCGATAACAATGAATATTTTATAACCACTTGCTTATTTTGTAAAATTTGCACATTTCACCCATAATCAAAGCATTATATCAAATTAACACCTTATTATTCAAAATAGTAATTAGAGGAAATTCGATTTTATTTATAAAAAGTTGGGTCTTACAACCTCCCCTTCTTATGAAATTTCGTCCTCGAAATTGACGTACGTACTTGGTATTTCGAAAAGGTGAGGATACCTCGCTTTCATTTTTGATTCTAACTCCCAGGTCATTTATTCAATAGCATGGTTCCTCCATAAAACCTTAACTTGTGGAATAAACCTGGTGCGTAGGACATGTTCTTTCCTATCCAAGATCTTAACAGGTACCTCCTCGTACGTTAAATCTTTTGGCTATCTCGTCTGGTTCTAACTCAATTATATGGTTCGTGTATTTCACATATTTACGAAGCATAAATATGTGAAAAACATTATGAACATGAGACATGCTTGGAGGTAATGCGAGTCTATAGGCCACATTTCCTATTCAGTCAAGAATCTCAAATGGACCAACAAATCTTGGATTGAGCTTTCCTCTCTTCCCATATCTTGTAACTCCCTTCCATGGAGCAATACGTAACAATACATGATCCCTAATATTAAATTTCACGTCCTTTCGATGAAGATCCACATAACTCTTTTGTCGATCCTGTGTCATTTTATACGTTGTCGGATCATTTGGATCTTCTCTATAGTTATGCATACCAATTCTGGTCCCAACAACGTTGCTTCACCCACCTCATCCCAATATACTGGAGAACGATATTTTCTTCCATACAACGCCTCAAATGGAACCATGCCTATACTTGCTTGATAATTGTTGTTGTAGGAGAATTCCACCAATGACAAGTACTTATCCCAACTTCCTTTGAAATCTAGGACACAGAGTCTTAATAGATCTTCAAGAGTTTGACTAGTCCTTTCTGATTGCCCGTCTGTTTGAGGATGGTATTCCGAACTGAATCGTAAATCCGTGCCCATAGCTTTCTGCAAGCTAACCCAAAATCGTGAAGTGAATCTTGGGTCACGATCCAAAACTATGGATACTGGCATGCCATGCAATCTCACAATCTCATTTACGTACATACGAGCAAGACGTTCAAGGGAATAAGTCTCTCGTATATGCAAGAAATGAGCAGACTTGGTTAATCTATCAACAATAACCCAAATCGCATCTATGCTTTGAGAAACCTTGGGAAGACCCGTAACGAAATCCATAGTAATGTGTTCCCACTTCTATTTTGGAATCTCAAGTGGTTGCAATGGACCCTTTGGCACTTGATGCTCCGCCTTTACACGTTGACAAGTTAAACACCTTGATATAAACTCTGCGATCTCTCTCTTCATATTGCTCCACCAAAATATATGTCGAAGATTATGATACATTTTGGTACTCCCAAGATGGATTGTAAAAGGTGTGTTGTGTGCCTCCATCATTACTCTATGCTTCAAGTCAGAATCGTTAGGAACACAAAGTCTGGAGTTGACTCGAAGTATTCCTTCTTCATTGATTCTTGCTTCTGGAATAGCACCTTCTTACACTTTCTTCTTCATATGCATCAGCTCCAGGTCCTTAGTTTGAGTAGTTTTAACTTTATCAATTAAAGTCGGTTCTACTCGTATATTTGATATCATCACGTGAGTCCCTGGATTCTTTAACTCTATCTCCATCCTTTGTAAGTCATACAAAATGGGCCTTTGCGTTGACAATATCACACTTGTACCCGCATATGATCTTCTACTCAATGCGTCAGC
Source organism: Panax notoginseng (assembly GCA_016801055.1). NCBI lineage: Eukaryota > Viridiplantae > Streptophyta > Magnoliopsida > Apiales > Araliaceae > Panax > Panax notoginseng. The sequence goes on along the minus strand of CM029016.1, from coordinate 210,766,626 downwards.
TAGTACGTTCGCTTTTTCAGGATGGTATTGGAAGGTATGATCGTAATCTTTCAATAGCTCAAGCCAACGTTGTTGCCGCATGTTAAGTTCCTTTTGGGTGAAGAAATATTTAAGGCTCTTATGATCTGTATAAATCTCCACTTTCTCCCCATACAGGTAGTGTCTCCAGATCTTCAACGCGAAAACGACTGCTGCCAACTCCAGATCATGAGTAGGATAATTTATCTCATATTCTTTGAGTTGTCGCGAAGCATAAACTATGACTTTCCCATGTTGCATGAGAACACATCCTAACCCTTTGCCTGAAGCATCACTATAGATAACAAATCCATCCGAACCAGATGGTATTGTCAGAACAGGTGCCGAAATGAGTCTCCTCTTGAGCTCTTGGAAACTCTTCTCGCATTCCTCGCTCCATATGAATTTTGTATCTTTCCGAGTCAGCTGAGTTAACGGAGTAGCGATTCTAGAAAATCCTACCACGAATCTCCGATAATAACCAGCTAAGCCCAGAAAGCTACGTACTTCGGTCACCGACTTCGGTTGCTCCCAACTTTGTATGGCTTCAATCTTTGCTGGGTCAACGGATACTCCATGTTTTAACACCACGTGCCCAAGGAATGCTACTTCCTTAAGCCATAACTCGCATTTCTTCAGCTTGGCATATAGTTTGTTATCACGAAGCCTTTGAAGTACTAGCTTTAAATGGTGCTAGCTCATGATCTTCATGACTTTTGGAATAGATGAGGATGTCATCAATAAAGACAACATCAAACTGATCCAAATATTCCTTGAACACACGGTTCATCATATCCATGAAAGCAGCAGGAGCATTAGTCAATCCAAAAGATATGACTAAGAATTCATAATGTCTGTACCTAGTTCTGAAGGCAGTCTTCGAAATATCCTCAATTTTAATCTTCAGCTGATGATATCGAGAACGAAGATCGATCTTTGAAAAGAATTGTGCTCCTTGCAACTGGTCGAACATGTCATCAATGCGAGGTAGCGGATACCTATTCTTGATGGTGACATGGTTCAATTCCCGGTAGTCAATATAAAGTCACATACTCTCGTCTTTCTTCTTTACAAATAAAACAGGAGCACCCCAAGGAGATGTACTAGGACGAATAAAACCGATGTCCAACAACTCCTGTAGTTGGACCTTTAACTCCTAAAGTTCAATAGGAGCCATTCGATATGGGGTTTTAGAAATAGACTTTGTACCAGGTTCAAGGTCAATAAAGAATTCAACTTCACGTTCTGGGGGTAGACCGGGAAGTTCTTTAGGAAATACGTTATTATTCAAATCTGACGTGTTTTTGTTCAAGTCCGTGACATGGGCTAAGAAAGCTTGACATCTGTTTTTCAATAAATGAATAGCTTTATGGCTGGATATGATAGTGATTGACTTTAGTGGTTTGGTTGCTTGAATTTGCATAACTGGTTGGTTAGGAATATGAAAACTAACAACCTTACGAAAACAATCAATTTTGGCATGATGAATAGTTATCCAAGCAATCCCTAAAATCACATCAAATGCAAGTATTTTCAAAAAAAATAAGATCAACAGGTAATATGATGGTACCAACTTGGATCAAACAAGATTTATAAATAGTAGATGTAATGAAAGTTTCTCCTAACGGAGTCTCAACAGATAAGTTAAAGTCTAATTTCTCCGGAGTCAAGTTCAAACGTTGAGCACAAGCAGGAGAGATAAAAGAATGGGTAGAACTGGTATCTAATAAGGTATAAACTTCGTAAGAGTTTATGATTAGCTTACCCGTGATCACCTCGCTCGGGTTTCTCACGTTTTGGCCAGTCACGACAAACGCTCTTCTAGGAACCGCTGACTTTGACTTGTCCAGAACAACCTTCGGAGTCACCATTCCTGTTGGAGCTGGTTTCACAACAAGACAATCTCTAGCTATATGACTTTCCTTTCCACAGTTATAACACACCTTGGATTGTTGTGGGCAGTTTGGGCTGATGTGTCCCTCTTTCCCTCATTTATAACAAATGACTGGTGCTCGTTCTTCTCCCCTAAAAACAGTTGATGTTGCTGCTGACGTCTTTATGTTATCATTATTGTACCTTCTCTTTTTGAAATATCCCCCGACTCGCTTCTTCTACCATCATGGCCACGATTACCACCAGAGTGGTTACCGCTTTTGTCCAAATATTTTCCTCCCCGCTGGTTTTCATTGCTCCGATGACTGCTACCACCAGTATGACCCTGGTTGTTGTCTCTCGGTTGAACATACTCATTATCTCACTCTAATAATTGAGCCCTGTTCACAACATCTGAATATAAAGAAAATTTGTGAGAAATAAGATATTGCCGAATCTCGGGTTTTAGACCCCTCAGAAACATCCGTGTCATTCGTTCCTCATTCTCTACCAAATAAAGTGCAAACCTGGATAACTCTGCGAACTCCGCCTCGTACTGAGACACAGTCATGTTGTTTTGCTCTAGTCTGATAAACTCTACCTCCTTCATATGACGAATACTTTCAGGAAAGTACTTATCATTGAACAATTTCTGAAATGTTTCCCAAGACATGTTGAGTGCGGCAGGCTGAGTACGCTTCACAGATTCCCACCAGTAATCTGCCTCACCACAGAACATAAATGTAGTGAATGGAACTTTCTGTTCCTCCGTGCATCCCAAGACATCAAATATCTTGAAAATTTGTTTAACCCACGTCTCCGCCTTGATCGGATCCGGCTTTCCCATAAATTCTGGTGGTCCCAACTCTTTGAACTGCTTGGCTGTGACAAGCAGTGCATTGCTATCATTTTCACCCATATTTTGTACACGAGTCTCCCTCATCTGATTTTGCATGAACTGCAAAAAGCTTCTAAATATTCCATCATTCATCATTTGTTCGGTAGTGTTGTTTACAGGAGGAATATTGTCTTCCTGTTGCACGTTCCCCTGGGTGGTGATTAAAGGTATCTCCACGGTCTCATTTACTCCATTGTTAACGTTCTCAGCTGCCTTTCTCAAATACTGCCATAAAACAAGGGTTAATTAAACAAATTAACATACCACATAATACCCTTATATTATGACCGACCAATAAATAAGCTTAGGTAGAACACACTAGCGAAGGATTTACTCGTCTCTCCCCTCCTAGTTCTATTTTCCGATCTCTGCCAGAGACCATATCCCTAAGCTCTAATACCAACTGCGACGCCCCCAAAATAGGTATACATCACCCATTCTAAGTCATCAAATACATGGTACAGAAACAACTACAACATCATTACAACAATTGTCGTGCAAAATACGACAACACATAAACTTTGAGTTTAAATACAAATATTGTCTTCTAGACAATATCCACACTCAAATAAGTCCTCATTACAATTATTGAAATATTATTTTATAAAATAGTGAGTTCTGCTAACATAAATGACTGGAAACATCACTCCACACCCCGACTAATTCCCGCTATATTCTCGCCTCCTAAGAAAAATGAAACAAAAAGAAAAAGGGTGAGCTCAACTAGCCCAGTAAAGAATATTATGACTAAGATAATATACAACAAATTATCATTAGTCTTCAACAGGGAAAAAATCTGATAAAATATAATAGACAACAAGTTTTAGATCAACAACTGCAGCGAAAATAGCAATCCATTAGAAGAGTCAAGTAGAGAATGAATCCTACTATCTTCTAAGATTTAAAAGTCCATCATCAATATTTTATCCCTATAATATCAATCAATACACATCTTGCATCAAATATTCATCTTTACACTATAGGCCAAAGATATTCATTTGTATCACCAGTTGGTCATGTTCATCTAAATATCTGTTCATCTTTGCACTACGGGCCAAAGATATTCATCAGTTAATCATTTATCTTTGCACTATAGGCCAAAGATATTCAGTAATATCATCATTTAGGACCGAGGATGATGAAAAATATCTTAAAGAAAACGAATCCAGTGAGACAAAAGGATAAATATTAAGGATTCCTACTACAGTTTATCCAAGTTCAAAAATACTCCATAATAATCAATTATGGAGCAGAATTCAAAAATAAAGATCAAAACATGAATACAATCAAAGATAGTAATCATAATAGACATCTTGGACAAAGAAGAGAAAAATATTTTTTTTTTGTGAATAGTATCGTATTCGTGAATAGTGTCGTATACGTGAATAGTAACCCCGACAAAAAAAAAAGTAAAAATTCCACAATAAAATTCATATCAATATTTCGGCATAATGATATTGAAGAAAATAATATCATTTACGAAGAAAATAACACCCCTTACCTCAAAATAACAGTACTTCTGATCAGAATATCGGATGAAAAGCCGAAAGAAACTTGCATTGAATAGTAACTCTCAAAGTATCTAAATACTCACAAAAATACGCTCGATAATATAGAGAGAAAACTTATGTTTCTGGTGTGATTTTCAATTCTAACCTAAGCGTCTATTTCTAGAAAAATATTAGAACGCCAAAGCAGACTAAATAATAAAATAATATTATTATTTTTTCTTTTCTACGCATGCCATTTTTGAAAGCCATCAGCCCATCACATTTGAAAAAAAAATTCAGCACATGTTTTCATAAAAAACGAAAGTGAGTCCCACCTATAATTTTAATAAAAATATTTAATTTTCAAAACTTCAATAATTCATAATCAATAGCTCTTTTATTAGAAAAATTCAAATCTCATGTCATTTTCATAGGAAATTTAATTCTCTACAACTTTGTAGATGAAATATTTTTCAAATTCTAAACAGAAATGTCCGAAATCCACATACGGATGATTTTTAATACCTCCATTCCGACAAAACACTGATAAAATATATCAGCATTAATTTCTTCATTTATAATCACATAAAATAAATATTTTCTTATCATATAAATTAATAATTAATTATTCATAAATAATATTACAGAATCACAATTATGAAAACCAGGTCGTTCCCAAGAAAGAGAGGGCTTTCCGATAAGGATTTCTCCTTACTGGCGCGCAATTAAATGACCAAACCTCTCCTTGGACATAACTTCATTAGACATTGCCAATAATATTATCTAATAATATTATTCAAATAATATGAATTATTGATCTGATAATGGAGAGACTGCACAGTGACAAATATTGAAACAACAATAATATAAAATATCAACGTAGAAATTATTGAATCAATAAAATAAAATATTGAACAGTAATTACTGTAACAATTATTGAGTAGTGTCTTCTTACGTAAGGATCAACAATTCAATAATAATGTGCAATACCGTGTGCTACTGTGCAACTACACGTATTACTGTATTTTAACCACCGAGTATTCCAACAGTGTTAATGGTAACAACTACGACGTTATTTATAAAAACTCAAACTTGTCGTTTTCTTCATCCGACCGTTTTCCGTTGTGGGGCCCACAAATGACTGCGCCATCGTACGAATATTTCCCGACAACAAGAATATTCCACAACCAAATGAATATTCCCCGACAACAATGAATATTTTATAACCACTTGCTTATTTTGCAAAATATGAACATTTCACCCATAACCAAAGCATTATATCAAATTAACACCTTATTATTCAAAATAATAATTAGAGGAAATTCGATTTTATTTATAAAAAGTTGGAGTCTTACAGAAAGTGTGCAAGCTAAGATCAGAGAAAGATTAGCACCAACCACAAGATCAGCTGCACCAAAGAAGAAGAGACAAACTACTAAGTACTCAATGAGATCGATCTTCATGAACAACTTAGCAGTCCGTCCAATGGTGATCCAGTCTTGATGCAGAATCTAAAGAGAATCACATCAAGCTGGTAAGTATCAAAGGAAGAACAAGCTTAAAGTCATCTTAGCAGCTCAGCACCAACAACAACATCAACAAGAAGCCAGGGCCTGAGGGGTTCTTGTCCTATGGACTAAACTGAAGTTTGAAGTCTGCTGAATTTGAAGAGTTCTTAGTGAACTGAAGTTTTAAGTTTGCTGGACTTGAAGAGTTCCCAGTGAACTAAAGTTTCAAGGTTGATGGCCTCGAAGGAATCTTAGTGATTCAAAGATGTAAAGACATTCTTAGTGGAATCCCTACTTGTTGAAGCAGAAGAGTGGATTAGGAGCATGAGTCTCTGAACCACTTAAAACCCTTATGTCTTTTACGTACTGTCATTTACATTACGAACCTATAACTGCTATAACTGCTATGAATATGATAACTACTTACACCTAAACTAACTCTAGAAAAATGGTCAACGAAATATCTATAAAGGGGAACCTTAACTTATTCTGTTATGTTTGAAATAATTCTCAAGTTTGTCATATGCTAATTACGTTGCAATGTCAACTAAAATGGAAATGCTTTTTGAAAATGAAAAGGATATATTCAACTCCCCTTCTAGATTTATTGTGTGCCCTCTGGGAACTAACAGTGTATATATGGAGATAGATAAATGATCAACAAAGGATCTATCACTTTTAGTAAAGGTAGAAAATATCCTATGTGATTCGAAAAAATGACATGGAAATACCTGGCCAGGGTTGAATGGAAGTTAGAAAGGAGTTTCTAATTTACATTAACTATTATTGTGCATTTAAGAATCGAAATACATATAATCAAATGAATAAAACTTGACAGTAATTCCATGTTTTATATTTGATTGAGACATTGTATGGTAGAAGGATTAAATTGTACGGTAACTATTCAAGGAATATGTTCTTTGTGACAATCTTTGTGATTATCGTTGAATTCATATTATTCGGATAGTCATGATACATTATTGATAAGGTGTCACTTATGATGTGGAATAAATATTATTTATTTATATTTGAATTAAAGGAGTTTAATTCATTATAAATAATATTAGAATATTTTTTAATTTATTTATCCTACCACTGGCTTAATATTGAACCTAGAGGGTCACTTCACAAAAGAGAGTAATATGATTTTAGAATTGATTGGCTTAATAATAATAAAGTACGTGTATTTAATTTATTAGTGGAATAAATTAAATTGCTTAATATTTATAATTAAGTATTTGGAGAAATACTAATATTATAAATTAATAAGATTAGTCATCTTATTATTATTAATATTATTATTATTAAATTGACTGAATGATAATAATAATATAGTATTTAGATAAATACTAATATTTATAATTAAGTATTTAGAGAAATACTAGATTATAAATAAATAAGAGGAGTCATATTATTATTATTATTATTATTATTATTATTATTATTATTATTATTATTATTATTATTATTATTATTATTATTATTTTATTTTAGTTCCTAATTAGATGGGAATTAAATTAGCAAACCCAATTCCTTAAGGGTTAAGGATTAGGGTTAGTTTTTAAATAAGATGGGTCTTATTGTGGAAAAGACTAATGCTAACGCATCTTCTTTCTTGGAAGTATTCTCAAAACCTTAAGTTGTTAGTGTAGAGAGAATTAGGACTAACCATCCAAGACCTAGTTGAGTCTAAAATCAATCTTCAATCTATTTCTCTTGGTGGATACCACTTGGGCGTTGCATACTTTTGTGAAGAATGTGTGATCCATGAATTTGAGAGAAAGTGAAGGACAAAGGATTCGAATTTGGAGTCTTCATCGAAGGTTATACACTTCAAAGGTATATCTTTATCCTTCCTCAATTAATGAGTTTACATAAGGCTACACAATGAATTGCTGAAAATTTTAAATTGCTATTTTGCATGCTTCCGCTGCTATTTCAATTCGATTGAATGCTTTGATTCGTTTTTAGCAATCCTACAAAAGTGTGACATTTGTCAAATTCATGGGAACTTGATTCATGCTCCCGTCGCGGATTTGCAAACCTTAGCCCATGGCCCTTTCATACATGGGGAATGGATCTTATAGGTCTTATTCATCCTAATTTTAAGGGTAACATCTAGATCTTAACTGCCACCGTGATATACATGTAGTGGGTGGAAGAAATTCCCTTGAAGAAGGCTATTGGACCGGCAATGGCAAATTTCATTAAGCAACATATCATTTGTCAATTCGGAATCCCAAAAATCATTTTGTCAGATAATGGAACTCCCTTTATCAATAGGGACATCAAAAAATTGATGGAAATATATAGGGTGAAACATTACAAATCATCACCCTACTACCCAAAAGGCAATGGACAAGCAGAGGCCACAAACAAAACCTTGATCAAAATTTTATCAAGAACTCTAGATGATCATCCGAAAACATAAGCAGAGCAATTACCAATAGCATTATGGGCATATCGAACTTCAAAAAGAAAGCCTATGGGTGAAATTCTATACGCTTTAGTTTATAGTGAATAAGCTATCTTGCCCGTCGAAATAGAAATCCCTTCGGCTAAGAGAACCGACCAGCAACTACTGTAAATAATGCAAATAATAATATGAATAACTACGTTGTCTCAATTATTGATTTAATAATATAAAATATTGTACTGATGATACTGTGACAATAATTGAATCAATAATATGAGATAATATGCAGCAACTACTGTAGCCATTATTAAATGAAACTGAGTGACTTCTTACGTAAGCATCAATAATCAGAGATACTGTGCAATACGTGTGCTATTGTGCAACAACGCATATTACTGTTCTTTTATCACCAATATTTTAACAATTAATGGTAAAAGTTTTGCCGTTATTTTTATAAAAAGGTTATTTCTGTCGCTTTCTATATCTGACAGTCATTCCGTTGTGGGTTCCACCAATGATTGTGCCGTCATACGGATATTCCCCGGCAAAAAGAATATTTTCCGGCCAAACAAGTATTTTATGACAACTTGCTTACTTTGTAAAATTTGCACATCACCTTTAACTTTAACCTTTTATCAATTTAACCATTTACAGAATAGAATAATAATTATAAGAAAAATTGAATACTTTTATTTCATAAAATTCGGGGTCTTACAATCTCTCCGCCTTATGAAATTTCGTCCCCGAAATTTACGTGCCTGGTAATTCGAAGAGGTGAGAATACCTTACTTTCATTTCAAATTCTATCTTCCCGGTTATTTCCTTTGTATCAAGATTTCTCCATTGCTCATCTCTTGGATTTCAGATACCAGTTCAGAATATAACTTCAAAACAAAAGTTAATTGACATATCACAATTTTTTAGCTAATTAAATAACAAAAATTCAGCTTAGGTAGGACACACACACTAGCGAAGGACATTACTCGTCTCTCCCCTCCTAATTCTAATCTCGGATCTCCGCCAGAGATCATATCCCTAAGCTTTGATACCAACTGTAACGCCCCCAAAATAGGTCCACACGACCTATTCTGGGTCGCTAAATATACGGTACAGAATTTAAATACAAACTTTATTTATACAACTATTAAATTATCGTACAAAATATGAGAACACATAAACTGTGAATTTCAATATAAATAACAGTACTCAAGCTCCAAATTAATGACACTCTACATAAAGGTACAGTCGATAACTGTTTTAGAAATTAAAATCTTTAGAAAATGCTCAAGGAATCCTTCATACATGGGAGACCATGCATCTAAGTTATAATAGATATCATAGGACTTGAGCATTAACCTTGGTTGACCCAATAGACCCCAAAGAAGAACCAGAAGATTATTATCATGTTCATTCCAATGGTGTGTATCTTCTTGCCATATAATTATCTCCATTGTCTCAAACTGAGGATTATATTCCAACCATACCCAAAGATTATAAAGATAATGCTCATAGATATAGTCAGCAAGTGGATGTGCACAACCATATCTTATAATAACACGAGTTTGTATGTGGTTAGACATCATGTATGATAGTGGAAACACACCCTTTAAGCTCTTAGTACAATTTTGTCCTCCGCATTCTAATGGAGTGCATTTTTGACGCTTTCAAAGTCGGGTTCTCCTCACCCTATTGTTGTTCACCAAAATTAACTATTAAATGACGTATAAAATACGACACACACATTTTAAGTTCTCAATACAATCATATATTGTCATACTGTTTTATAATGTATTGAGAAACTTCAACAGTCACAGACCATCACTCTATTCCCCTGTTATCCCTGCTCGACCCAGCTACACTCTTATTACCTGAAAGGAATTGCGAAGCAAAAGGGTGAGCTCAACTAGCCCAATAAGAATATTTTGACTAAGATAATGTATAACAAATTATCCTAAGTCCTCAAAAGGGAAAAATCTGATATAATACAATAGACAACAAGCTTTAGATCAACAACTGCAGCGGAACTAGCAATCCATTAGAAGAGTCAAGTAGAACATAATGTCTACTATCTCCTCCAAATTAAAAGTCCATCATTAATATTTTATTCCTGTAATACCCATCAACAGTTCTTTGTTGTACCCAAGATAAACAGAACTTTCATCACTTGTCCTCACCTGAACCACCAAAGATTATAGTTAAATTCACAATTCATGTTTATAATAATGTAAATCAACAGTTTGTCCTTACCACAAAGTCTTAATAGAACTTTCACTCAATATCCTTGCCACAAAGGCTAAAGACATTCAAATGTAATAACAATGATCATACCAATTAATTGTCTATCTTTGCACTACGGGCCAAAAATATTCAACAATAAAACCAATGGTCATGATCATTCCAATCATTTATCTGTCAGTGGACTACGGCCAAAGACATTCAACTGTAAAAACCAATGGTCATGATCCTGCCAAACAATAGTTTATCTTTGCACTACGGGCTAAAGATATTTATTTGTATCATCAGTGGTCATGATCATGTCATACACCAGTCCATCTTTGCACTACGGGCCAACGCTATCAATCAACAGTTCATCTTTGCACTACGACCAAAGATATCAATCAACAGTTCTTCTTTGCACTAAAGGCCAAAGAGAACATTCATCACAAGTCTTTATCTGACATTAAAGGTCATGATTATACCAATACACAATTCTTGGTCATAATCATACCAATCAAAAGTTCATCTTTACACTACGAGCCAAAGATAACTTTCAGCACAATATAAGCATGAGGATAATGAAAATGATATAAAGAATCTATCAAGTGAGATCAAGGATAAATATTAGAGATTTATAATTCAATTTATCCAGAGTTCAAGAATGTTTAAATGGTCAACATGATGATCAAAAAGTGGATTCAAATTTAATAATAAGATTCATATACCAAAGATAATTTCGTCAGAAAAGAAACCAATTTGTCGTGAATAGTACCGGAGTGAATAGTACCCTGTGAATAGTACCCATAAATGGAGAATACGAAAGACAACGATATTCCTTGATGAGTACAAAAAAATAATATCTCATACGTGTATAAAAGAATGTACGAAACTGCAAATAAATTTTCACCCGCCATACGGTAATTCACGTAGACAGATCATTTTCACAATTTAATAAAGAATGAATACGACGGGTTATTCACCATGCATGCGGTAATCCGCGTAGACAGGTTACTCCCGCAGATTAATAAAGAATGAATATGAAGGGTTATTCACCTTGCATGCGGTAATTCACGTAGACAGGTTACTCTCGCAGATTAATAAAGAATGAATATGAAGGATTATTTACCATGCATGTGGTAATCCGCATATATAGACAGGTTACTCCCGCAGATTAATGAAGAATGAATACGAAGGATTGTTCACCATATATACGTTAATCTGCGTAGACAGGTTATTCCCGCATATTTATAAAGAATGAATACGAAGGGTTATTCACCATGCATGCGGTAATCCACGTAGACAGGTTATTCCCGCAGATTTATAAAGAAATAATACAACGGGTTATTCACCATGCATGCGGTAATCCGCGTGGACAGGTTACTCCAGCATATTAATAAAGAATGAATACAAAAAATAATATCCCTTACCATACAAAAAAAATAACACCCCTTACCTTAGTAGGAGGTTGGATACTAAAATAGTGTAGTAGCAGAATATTCTTCTTCTTTCTCTCTTATTATCTCTCTATAGTTTCTCTATCTAGAGTTTTAGTAAATTTGTAAGAAAGAATAAAGAAATGAGTTTCTATTTATAGGAGAATGAAATAAATAGTAACTGATTCACGGATGGTCCAAATTGATTTACTATTAAAACAGACGGTCCATATTGATTTACTATTAAAACCTCAACCGACGATCTATATTGATTTACTATTAAAACTTCAACCAACGGTCTGAAAAATTAGCTCATCTCCCCATTGAATAATAAGTCAAACCTACAACAAACGCATCATGACAAACCCCCTCTATTTATATCAAAAATTGAATAAATATTTACCACAAATCACTTATCTTCAATCAACACATTTTTAATCTTTCAACAAATATTCATCATTTAATATTATAACTCACAATATTGACAACCAGATCGTTCCCAAGAAAGAGGGGGCTTTCCGATAAGGATTTCTCCTTACTGGCGCGCAATTAAATAACCTAACCCCTTTTCTCGACAGAACTTTCTAGACATTGTCAATAATACAAATAATAATATGAATAACTGTGTCGTCTCAATTATTGATTTAATAATATAAAATATTGTACAGATAATACTGTGACAATAATTAGATCAATAATATGAGATACTATGCAGCAACTACTGTAATAATTATTGAATAAAACTGAGTGACTTCTTACGTAAGCATTAATAATCAGAGATATTGTGCAATACCGTGTGCTACTGTAAAACAATACATATTATTGTTCTTTTATCACTGGTATTTCAACAGTTAACGGTAAAAGTTTTGTCGTTATTTTTATAAAAAGGTTATTTATGTCGCTTTCTATATCCGATAGTCATTCCGTTGTGGTGTCCACCAATGATTGTACCGTCGTACGAATATTCCCCAACCAAACGAATATTTTATTACAACTTGCTTACTTTGTAAAATTTGCACATATCACCCTTAACTTTAACCTTTTATCAATTTAATCATTTACTGGATAGAATAATAACTATAAGAAAAATTAAATACTTTTATTTCATAAAATTTGGGATCTTACATTGAGTGTTTCATGTATGGATCTTACATTTATAAGTGTTATAATGTTGATCAAAAGGAAAGAAAAGGAAGCTATGTTCAAATGTTAAGAAAACTTAAATTTCTTTTCACTTTGAACAACTACCATTTGAGATTTACACCTCCTTTTTGTGATCCGTCAAGGATGGGTGCTAGATATGTGAGTTAACTGTTAAACCCAAGTGGTAGATTTAGAAATTTAGATTTTACAAGCCATAGTGGCTGTTTTAGTAAGAACTGTCCAGATTGTAAAGAAATGGGAAACAAAGTTCCTGGCCAGTTTCTTACAAGGACTGTTTCCTCATTTTTCCATGCTTTAAAAATTCTGCAAAAATTTGGGATGATAATATCATGACTTAAATGTGTTTTGTAAAAAATGGTGATTTTTGAATGTGTAGAATGAAAGTTATGGATTTTACAAGAAAAAACTATTTTAAAATTGAACTTGAATAACTCTTTGTGATTAACTCAAAAAATTATAAATTTTGTATTGGAAATATATGTATATGACAAGAACCAACCCTGAAAGTTTCAGAATATTTGGACAAAGGTTTGATTTATGAAAAATGTGGCAAGATCCGACTGTTTGGACCATTTAAAAATAGTATATTAATTTTAAAAATTCCAGGAAACATATATATTCATAAGGGAACCATATTCTATCAAATCCAAGAAAAGAAAATTTTTTTGGAACAGTTTTGATATTTTTCATGTAAATAATTAAGTTATGAATAAATGAATAAATTGGGTAATGTAATGTTATAAAGGGTAAAAATGTAAAAAAAAATTAGTAAAGACCCTTGATATGAAGAAATCAAATATTTAGAGGGTAGTTTGGTTATTTTTGATAAATATATATATATATATATATATATATATATATATATATATATATATATATATATATATGACATTTTAGGTTTATTAAAGGAATAAATTATTAAAGGGTAAACAATTAAAATAAATTATTTATTCGTTTAATAAATGATTAAAATATTAAAAGAGTAATAATATTAGATTAAGATATTATTGAGTAATTAATAATATTTAGATTAAAATTAAATTAAATTAATAATGTCAGAATAAATCATTAATAAATGATTAAAAATATCATTTAATGACTAATAATATTATATAAAAATATTATTAATATAATTGATAATATTAGATTAAAATATTAGTAAAAGATTAATAAAATTAGATTAAAGTATTATTATTAGATGATTTAAATATTATTAAAAGATAAATAATATTAGTTAATGATTATTATTAAATAGTTAATAATATTAGTAAATGAATAAAATATTATTAAAAGATTAATAATATTAGATAATAATTAAAATATTATTAAATCATTAATAATATTAGTTAATGATTTAAAATATTATTAAATGGTTAATAATATTAGTAAAAGAATAAAATATTATTAAAAGATTACTAATATTAGATAATGATTAAAATATTATTGAAGATTAATAATATTAGATAATGATTAAAATATTAATAATATTAGATAATGATTAAATTATTATTAAATAATAATAATATTAGATAATGATTAAAATATTATTAAATAACTAATAATATTAGATAATGATTAAAATATTATTAAATGGTTAATAATAATAGTAAAGGAGTAAAGTATTATTATATGATTAAGATATTATTAAGTAATTAATAATATTAGTAAGTAATTAGAGTATTACTAAGGAATGAATAAAATATTATTAAAAGAATAATAATATTAGATAAGCGTTTAAGATAATAATTGTTTGATAGTAATATTATCAAGAGATCATAATATAACTAAGACTTTAATGTAATATCTAATATTTATTTATGTGATTATATATTAGATAATATGTTATGAGGATAATAATATTATGAATTAATGACTAATGAGAGGATCCATTATAGGTCTTTCTCTAAGAAGATAAATTAAATTGTGTAGCAATAGATCGCGATTCAAGCAAGTTCTCTAACTCAAACTCGAGTTATTATTTTCAAAGCATTTTAGTGAATAATTATTGTTGATTATTCCACATCCTTAATGATTATTGATTCTTACTTTGTGCAATTGAATTCATGTTCTATATTTGTTGAATTGTGAATTTAGTAAAGTTCTTTCATTCATGAACTATTTACGAGAATATCTATGCTAGTTGTATCAACTAGGTCCAATATGTTTAAATTTGTTAATTCAAATATGTTTTCGAAGCTGTTCTTAACCAATTGATTTTGTATGGACTCAAGACTGAGAAAAAGAATAATTTATTAAAGAATTATATTGGAAACCAATTTTTGCTCGACTATTAAGTATTTTTGCATAATACACCGTGTAAGACCCCAACTTTTATAAATAAAGATTAATTTTTCTCGAAATATATTTTTAAATATTATTGTGTGGATTTGATATAATGTTATAGTTGTAGATAATATTTATAAATTTTGCAAGGTAAGCAAGTTGTTATAAAATATTCGATTGATCGGGGAATATTCATTTTAACAGAGAATATTCGTATGACGGCACAATCATTAGTGGACCCCACAACGGAAGTATGGTCGTAGTTAGAAAATGACAGAAATATCTTTTTATAAAAATAACGGCCAAAGTTTTACAGTTAAACTGTTAAACTACCCAGCGGTAAAAGTACAATAATACGTGTAGTTGCATAGTAGCACACGGTATTGATTATTGATGCTTACGTGAGAAGTCACTCAGTTATACTCAATTATTGCTACAGTAATTGCTGCATAGTATCTCATATTATTGATTTAATTATTGTCACAGTATCATCTGCATAATATTTTATATTATTAAATTAATAATTGAGATGGCAAAGTTATTCATATTATTATTTGTAATATTGACGATGTCTAAAAAGTTCTGTCGAGGTGAGGTTTGGTCACCTAATTGCGCGCCAATAGGAAAAAATCCTTATTGGAAAGCCCCCTCTTTCCTGAAAATGATCTGGTTGTTAAATATTATGAGTTATAATATTAATGATGAATAAGTTCGTGTTGATTATAGATGAAATTGATATTTTCATTGTGTTGGGATTATTAGTGTTAGTGGAAATCAACATTTATTTCGATAATAATTGATTTCTGGAGGTTATATTGACCAAACGGGTAATTAATCGGATAAATGAGCAATTAATTACTATTAGTTCACATGCAAATTACTGTTGGTTCACATGTATGTACTATTAGGGGAGATGATGCAAGATTAATAATACTTGCAGGACCAAATTAAAAATGGAGGTAAAGATGAAGGTACTATACTGTAATAATTCGAGCCCCTAATCGTGCAATTATCGAAACTACGTTTTCTTATAAATAGAAGCTCATTCTTCTTTTATTCTCACCAATTCACTAAGACTCACAAGAGCAATTATAGAGAGAGAAGCTCTAGAGAGAAAGAAGAAGAGTAGTCTGCTACTTCACTATTCCAGTATCCAGTCTTTTTCTGAGGTAAGGGATATTATTTTTTTCAGTATTCATAAGAAATAATATTTTCTTCCATACTATGTAGTATGTGAGTAATATTATTTCATTTCGTATTCCTAATTCTACACTCATTCTATTAAAGTATTGCTTCTATACTCTGTGAAATTAGTAGAATATCCTTGATATTTGCGCTTCATCCAGTATCTTTTTATGAAAATATTATTCTGAGCATTCTTGATAATTATTGATCTTTTCATACCGGAATACTATTCACTGGGTACTATTTATAAAGTACTATTCACGGGTATTATTCATAAAGTACTATTCATGGGTACTATTCATAAAGTACTATTCCTGAGTACTATTTATAAAATACTATTCACGGATACTATTCATAAAGTACTATTCACGGGATACTATTTACTTGGATACTATTCACCCGGGGTACTATTCATGACAAAAATTAATTCCTTTGCTATCCAAATCATTTTTGATTTAGTATTATTCTTGAATTTTATTCCGTAAAGTAGTATCATGTTGACAATTTGGACATTATTGAATTCTGGATAAATTAAAATATAAATCTTTAAAAATTTATCATTTGCTTTCTTTTAATTGAATTCTTATATGTGACGCCCGTAAAATAGGTCCATTCCACCCAACCTATTCCGAGTCGTCAAATACATGGTACATAATATAACTATAACTTTATTACTACAATTATCGTGCAAAAATACAACAACACATATACTGTGAGTTTTAATACCAACTGTAACTCATGTCCCAACTATGGACAGCACCTCATATTGATACCTTACATAAAGGTACAGTCAAAAACTGTTTTAAAAATTAAAATATTTAGAAAGTGCTCAAGGAAACCTTTATACATGGGAGGCCACGCGTCTAGGTTATGATAGATATCATATGTCCACAGAATTATCCTTGGTTGACCCAATAAACCCTAAAAAAACGAGAAGATTACTATCATGTTTTTTTTAATGGTGTGTCTTATCTTGACATATAACTATCTCCACTGTCTCCAGTTGACAATTATATTTCAAATAAACTCCAAGATCATATAGGTAGTGCTCGTAGATATACTCAGCAAGTGGATGTACACAACCCTGTCTTATGATAACACGAGGTTGTATGTCATTAGATATCTTGTATGATAGTGGCAAAACACCCTTCCAACGTTGGGTTCGCCTCAACCTATTGGATTCACCAAATATAACTACTAAATGATGTACAAAATACAACACACTTTTCTATACTGCTTAGGGAGAACCTCCACATCTAGGGACCACTATTCTATTTCTCTGTTACCCTCGCTCGACCCAACTACACTCTTATTACCTGAAAGGAATTATGAAGAAAAAGGGTCAACACAAATAGCCCAGTAAAGAATATCATGACTAAAGATAATTAAAATATCAATAGCCTTCATTAGTAATAAATCAGAGATTTAGAACATATGGTAGATGATAAAAATTTTCAACCATAGTTGCAGCGGAACGAGCAATCCATTAGAAGAGTCAAATAGACCATAAAGTCTATTATCTTCTCCATGTTAAAAATCCACCAATAATATTTTATCCCTGTAACATCAATCAACAGTTCTGGTCCACAATCATATGAATAACTCATAATCATAATTATGATTCTAAATTCCTCTTCGCATCCAGGACAACGAAAATTTTCATCACATGTCTTTACCTGAAACATCAAAGATCATGGTTATACCAAATCACAGTTCCTATTCATAATCATACCAATAAATTCATCTTTTCACTACGGGCCAAAGATATTCGTCAACCATTTATCTTTGCACTACTGGCCAAAGATATTTAACAACAGATCATCTTTGCACTACATGCCAAAGATATTTAACAACAGGTCATCTTTGCACTACGGGCCAAAGATATTCATATCTCAAAGAAATACATAATCATTTCAGAATTTATATAAACCATAATTATAACCATGTTGATCAATTCACCTTTGCACTTAAGCTAAAGATATTCAATTATAACTTCAATAGTCATGATCATACCAGTCAATAATTCATCTTTGCACAACTGGCCAAAGAGAACTCATAGTCACGATCATACCAATAATTCACCCATCTTTACACTCAAGTCAAAGAAAAATTTCTTCACCATGATTATAAAAATGTTATATATGAAAATCAAATATGGATTTAATTTCAAGAGTAAGATTCATAAATCAACGATAGTTTGGTCAGTAAAAGAAACCAATTTTATTTTATTGTAGAAATTTCAAAATAAAATTCATACCAATATTTCGGTATAATGATATTAAAAAAAATAACATTTCTTAAACGTATAAATAATTTATTTTAATTATTTACACTTTACTAAATAATGCATTTAATCATCCTAAAATGCCAAACTCATAATATTTCATCACCAATGACCAAAACCCTCATCAAAAATCTGCATATACCTCATATAAGATTTTTAAGTCATAAAAAACTATTTTTCAATTTTCTTACTTCACATAACATATTTAATTTATTTACTCATAACTAGTCCATTTTTATGAAAAATACCAAATCAGTACAAAAAAAATTTCTTTTCTGGGATTTAGCAGAATATTGTCTCATATTGAACATATATTTTTCCTGGAATTTTTAAAATTTATTTAATATTTTTCATATGGCCAAAACTGCCAAATATTAAAACATTTATCATAAATTGAACTTTTGTCCAAAAATTCTGAAATTTACAGAGTATACTTCTATTATATACATGTACTCCCAATAAAAATTTTACCAATTTTTGAGTTAACCACAAGGAGTTATAAGGGTTTATTTTTTAAATAGTTTTTTTCCATAAAATTCATAACTCTTAATCTATACATCCAAAAATCGCTATTTTTGGACACAATGTAGAAAACTCATCAAATTACCATTTTAAATTTTTCCAGAACTTTTGAAGGTCAGAAAAATTACGAAACTGAAAAACATAATAACCCTTAAAATCCCTTATTATCCCTTACCTCAAAAGAGCAGTACTGGAATGTCGGATATAACGCTGAACAAACTTGCACCGTATAGCAACACTCAAGATATCTAAATACTCACAAAATACGCTCGATAATATAGAGAGACAAAACTTCAGTTTCTGGTGTGATTTTTAATTCTAACCTAAGCACCCTATTTATAGGAAATTGCTTAAAACACAAAAGCAGAAAATTTAATAAAATATTAATATATTTATATTATTTTCTTACACGCACCTTGTCATCTGAATTCAGCCACAAACACATGCAAGTGGGTCTCACAAACACACCAAACATGCTTTTCGTTTAAAAAATATTTAAAACTTCAAAATTTAATTATTTTGGAACTTCAATAATTCATAATAAATTGCCCCTTTATCAGAAAAATTCAAATTTTATGTCCATTCTATAGAAAATTTAATTCTCTACAACTTTGCAGAAGAAACTTTTTCCAAATTCCAAACAGAAATTGACTGAAATCCACAAACGGACGATTTTACAGTTTATAATCAAATTTCAATCAAAAATTGTGTCCAACAACACACAAAACATGTGTTAAACATTTAATGCAACAAAAATAATCTTCCTCCTCATATACTCATATATCCCACATTCATTGTAAAAATATCACCATTATTATATTATTAAAATATAATAATATATTTAAATGAGTTATTTATCAGAAAAAATAAAATATCAATTTTTCAACAATTGTCACTTTAAAATTTTCTCCATCTATATCCACATAAAATGAAAATTTTCCTACAGGCCAAAGATATTCAGCAACAGGTCATCTTTGCACTACGGGCCAAAGATATTCATATCTCAAAGAAACACATAATCATTTCAGAATTTATATAAACCATAATTATAACCATGTTGATCAATTCACCTTTGCACTTAAGCTAAAGATATTCAATTATAACTTCAATGGTCATGATCATACCAGTCAACAATTCATCTTTACACTACTGGCCAAAGAGAACTCATAGTCATGATCATACCAATAATTCACCCATCTTTGCACTCAAGTCAAAGAGAAATTTCTTCAACAGGATTATAAAAATGTTATATATGAAAATCAAACATGGATTTAATTTCAAGAGTAAGATTCATAAATCAACGATAGTTTGGTCAGTAAAAGAAACTAATTTTTTTTGAATAGTACTCGTGAACAGTAACTCGTTAATAGTAACTCATGAATAGTAATTCATGAATAGTAACCCCGACATGAAAAAGGTAAAAAATCTACAATAAAATTTATACTAATATTTCGGTATAATGATATTAAAAAAATAACATTTCTTAAACATATAAACAATTTATTTTAATTATTTACACTTTACTAAATAATGCATTTAATCATCCTAAAATGCCAAACTCATATTATTTCATCATCAATAACCAAAACCCTCATCAAAAATCTACATATACCTCATACAGGATTCTCAAGCTATAAAATCCTATTTTTCAATTTTCTTACTTCACATAACATATTTAATTCATTTACTCATAACTAGTCCATTTTTATGAAAAATACCAAATAAGTACAAACAAATTTTCTTTTCTAGGATTTAGCAAAATATAGTCCCATATTGAACATATATTTTTCCTAGAATTTTTGAAATTCATTTACTATTTTTCATATGGCCAACACTGTCGAATATTAAAACATTTATCATAAATTGTACTTTTGTCCAAAAATTCTAAAATTTACAGAGTATACTTCTATTATATACATGTACTCCCAATAAAAATTTTACCAATTTTGGAGTTAACCACATAGAGTTATAAGGGTTTACTTTTAAAATAATTTTTTCTCATAAAATTCATAACTCTTAATTTATACATCCAAAAATCGCCATTTTTGGACACAATCTAGAAAACTCATCAAATTATCATTTTAAATTTTTCTAAAATTTTTGAAGGTCAGAAAAATTACGAAACTGAAAAACATAATAACCTTTAAAATCTCTTACTATCCCTTACCTCAAAAGAGCAGTACTGGAATGTCGGATATAACGCTGAACGAACTTGCACCGTATAGCAACACTGAAGATATCTAAATACTCATATTTAATTCATTTACTCATAACTAGTCCATTTTTATAAAAAATACCAAATCAGTACAAACAAATTTTCTTTTCTGCGATTTAGCAAAATATAGTCTCATATTGAACATATATTTTTCCTGGAATTTTTAAAATTTATTTAATATTTTTCATATGGCCAAAACTGCCCAATATTAAAACATTTATCATAAATTGTACTTTTATCCAAAAATTTTGAAATTTACAGAGTATACTTCTATTATATACATGTACTCCCAATAAAAATTTTACAAATTTTTTGAGTTAACCACAAGGAGTTATAAGGGTTTACTTTTAAAATAGTTTTTTCCCATAAAATTCATAACTCTTAATCTATACATCCAAAAATAGCCATTTTTGGACACAATCTAGAAAACTCATCAAATTATCATTTTAAATTTTTCCAAAAATTTTGAAGGTCAGAAAAATTACGAAAATGAAAAATATAATAACCCTTAAAATCTCTTACTATCCCTTACCTCAAAAGAGCAGTACTGGAATGTCGGATATAATGCTGAACGAACTTGCACCGTATTGCAACACTCAAGATATCTAAATACTCACAAAATACACTCGATAATATAGAGAGACAAAACTTCAGTTTCTAGTGTGACTTTCAATTCTAACATAAGCACCCTATTTATAGAAAATTGTTTAGAACACCAAAGCAGAAAATTTAATAAAATATTAATATATTTATATTATTTTCTTACACACACCTTGCCATCTGAATTCATCCACAAACACATGCAAGTGGGTCTCACAAACACACCAAACATGTTTTTCTTTTAAAAAATATTTAAAACTTCAAAAATTAATTATTTCGGAAATTCAATAATTCATAATAAATAGCCCCTTTATCAGAAAAATTCAAATCTTATGTCCATTTTATAGGAAATTTAATTTTATACAACTTTAAAGAAGAAAGTTTTTCTAAATTCCAAACAAAAATTGACCGAAATTCACAAACGGACGATTTTACAGGCTATAATCAAATTTCAATCAAAAATTGTGTCCAACAACACACAAAATATGTGTTAAACATTTAATGTAACAAAAATACTCTTCCTCCTCATATACTCATATATCCCACATTCATTGTAAAAATATCACCATTATTATATTATTAAAATTTAATAATATATTTAAATGAGTTATTTATCAGAAAAGATAAAATATCAATTTTTCAACAATTGTCACTTTAAAATTTTCTCCATCTATATCCACATAAAATAAAAATTTTCCTTATCATATAAATCAATAATTAATTATTCATAAATAATATTACAGAATCACAATACTGGCAACCAGACAATTCCCAGAAAAGAGGGAGCTTTCTAATAAGGATTTCTCCTCACTGGCGCGCAATTAGGTGACCAAACCTCTCCTTAGACAGAATTTTCTAGACATTGCCAATAATGTTATCTAATAATATTATTCATATAATATGAATTATTGCTCCGATAATGAAAAATACTGTGTAGTGACAATTATTAAAACAACAATAATATAAAATATCAACGTAGCAATTATTGAATCAATAAAATAAAATATTGAATAGTAATTACTGTAACAATTATTAAGTAGTGCCGTCTTACGTAAGAATCAATAATTCAAAAAAATATTGTGCAATACCTTGTGCTACTGTGCAACAACGCGTATTACTTTACTTTACCCACCGAATATTCCAACAGTGTTAACGGTAACGATTACGCCGTTATTTATAAAAAATCATACTTGTCGTTTTCTTCATCCAATTGCTTTCCGTTATGGGGCCACAAAAGGTTGCGCCGTCGTACGAATATTCCTCGACAGTAAAAATATTTCACGACCAAACGAATATTTCCCGATAACAATAAATATTTTATAACCACTTGCTTATTTAAAATATTTACATATTTTACCCATAACTTACCACATTAATCAAATCAACCCTTACAATTTCAAAATAATAAATAGAGGAAATTCAATTTCATTTATAAAAAGTTGGGGTCTTATAACCTTCCCTCCTTATGACATTTCGCCCTCGAAATTTACGTACTTGGTATTTCAAAGAGTTGAGAATACCTTGATTTCATTTCAGATTCCATCTTCCCTGTCCTCATGATTTGTCCATTGCTCATCTCCTGTATTTTAGATATCATTTTAGAATACAGCTTCAAAACAAAGGTTAATTGATATATCATAATTTGTCAACTTAAGTAAGAAAATTTCGCTTAGGTAGGACACACACTAGCGAAGGATATTACTCGTCTCTCCCCTCCTAGTTTTATTTCCTTATCTCCGCCAGAGACCATATCCCTAAGCTCTGATACCAACTATGACGCCCCCAAAATAGGTCCATTTCACCCAACCTATTCTGAGTCGTCAAATACATGGTACAGAATATAACTATAATTTTATTACTACAATTATCGTGCAAAATACAATAACACATATACTGTGAGTTTTAATACCAACTGTGACTCATGTCCTAACTATGGACAGCACCTCACATTGATACCTTACATAAAGGTTCAGTCAAAAAATATTTTAGAAATTAAAATCTTTGAAAAATGCTTAAGAAAACCTTCATACATGGGAGGCCATACGTCTAGGTTATGATAGATATCATATGTCCACAGAATTATCCTTAGTTGACCCAATAAACCCTAAAGAAAAACGAGAAGATTACTGATGAGTAAGTTTTATACATATGAATCCGATATTATTAAACTTAATTATTGCTATCTTTAATTATTTTTTAGTATCTTTTTATGTGTTTTGTGTTTGCTTCTATAGGTTGGAGCTGGAGGGACAAATTGGTCATTTGGGAGAAGAAAAAGGTCAAAATTCATTAAAATTAGAGCTGAGTGGCATTTTTGTAATTACGCGGTCCTGGTTAAGCGCCTAGGCGCTTGGAAATGGCTTGTGTTGAGCGCCTAGGCGCTCATGTGCAGCAAAAAGGAGGATTTTCTACTGCCAAGTGGGTTTTGAAGCCGAAAAGGAATATGAATGAGGTGGGAGGCTAATACAAATAGAAGAAGACTTTGGAAAAGAGGTATCACTCAATTTTCTCAAGAGAATTGCATAGAGAACAACGAAGAAAAACACGAAGGAGAATTGCAAGGGCTGAAGATCAAAGAGAGAGTATTTGAGCAAATTCAGAGTTTTTTCTTCACTTCTTTAGTTTTATCTTTTGTAATTATCTGGGATGTTTGGATTATTAATCTGGATGATATTTTTCTTTATTATAATTATGAACTAAATTTTCATTAAGATTGCAACGAAACTTAGTATGTAGTTTAAATTAAATCTTCCCATTGAATGAAAGTTGGTTTTTATTGAATTATTTATTATATCTTTTGCTTATTGATTAAGTGTTTGGCCTGCAATTACTGTGATAATCTATATAAAATTGGAAGATGGGGTATAGATTGAGATCTGGATATGATAACATCTGTTCATATAATCTGATTAGGGTTAATATGATTAGCATGTAGGATAGGAATATACCTATGTGTCTTTTGTATCTATTGAAAGAATTTGTGCGTTAAACCCTAATTAACTTGATTCACATAGGAATATAGTGAGTTGATTAACTGGGGTGTTCCTTGTAATTCTGTGTCTTAAGGATCAGATTTAGGAGCATTTGTTCACGTGTCTTTGGAAGAAACGCGTGAATTCTATAAAACATTCTTGGATAATGATTCATATTAATTAATTGATTTAAATGGGAAGTAAATTGGTTTAAATAAAATACTAAGGGAAGTTGTAATCTTAATCTGTTAAATCTGCAGTTATTCTTGTGAAATTCTGATTTTAATTATTAGTTTTCTTAAGTTTAATTTTCAAATCATAAACAATATTTTGTTGTTTAAAATAGGATTAATTGCATTGAAATTAGTAATTGATAAATATTAGTCTGTTTTCTCATGGGAACGATATCATTGCTTGCTGAATATTACAATTGAACGCGTATACTTGCGTGTTAAAGTGCTATTAAAAAATTAGGCAACAAGTTTTTGGCGCCGTTGCCGGGGAACTTAGTTTAATATTTAGTCATTATTGATTTTGATAGAGTTAATCTTAATTTAAATGTTTTCTTTTCTGTTCTATTCAGGTGCTCTTGACTAGTGTATGCAAACGCGATCGAAGAAGCCAAATTTATTGCCTTACGAGGACGACATCGAAAAAAGGTTTCAGCGGTTGCGTCAGTGGGTTAAAGAAACCAAAGAGGCACTTGATAAGAAAGATACTATGGCTGAAGAAGAGCAAAAAGCACTGCGGGATTATGCTACGCCGCGGGTTACTGAAGTTCAGTCGAGTATTATGAGGCCTGCCATTACTGCTACAAGTTTTGAGATAAAATCGGGGACAATACAGATGATTCAAAATTCATGTCAGTTTGGAGGGTTACCGAATGATGATCCGAACAATCACATAGTCATCTTTATAGAAATCTGCGATACTTTCAAGTATAATAATGTGTCAGAGGATGCAATAAGGCTAAGGCTATTTCCATTTACTCTCAGAGATAAGGCTAAGAGTTGGCTCCATTCACTACCACCAGGCTCTATTACTACATGGAATGACCTAACCCAGAAATTTCTTGCAAAGTTTTTCCCGCCTGCAAAAATAGCAAAGTTACGGAACGATATCTTCTCTTTCGTTCAGCACGATTCAGAATCA
Source organism: Panax notoginseng (assembly GCA_016801055.1). Classification (NCBI taxonomy): domain Eukaryota; kingdom Viridiplantae; phylum Streptophyta; class Magnoliopsida; order Apiales; family Araliaceae; genus Panax; species Panax notoginseng. Next base: position 210,740,397 of record CM029016.1, on the reverse strand, counting down.
CTATATGAAGCATGGGAGAGATTTAAAGACTCATTGCGAAAATGTCCACACCATGGGATTCCTAAATGGCTTCAGGTGCAAACTTTTTATAACGGTTTATTCAGCATAGTGAGATCGAGTATAGATGCTGCAGCGGGAGGAGCTATTATGGCCAAGAATTGTGATGAGGGGTATCAGTTGCTTGAAACCATGGCAGCTAATAATTATCAGTGGCCAACAGCAAGAACGACTCAGCCAAGGACAGTAGGGGTTTATGAAGTGGATGCGATGACAGCATTATCAGCTCAAGTGACAGCTCAGATTTCTGCTCTTACAAAGAAGATAGATGCACTTGGGGTACAACCAGTTCAGAAAATGAAAATGATTTGTGAAATATGTGCGGGTAGCCACTCAAGCAATCAATGTGCAATAAATCCTGAGTCAGTCCAGTTTGTTTCCAGTTATAACAGGAAGCAAGGCAGTTTTCCAAACAGTTACAATCCGGGAGTAAGAAACCACTCGAATTTTTCTTGGAGTAGTAATCAGTCACATGCTCAAGCACAAGCTCCAAGGCAATCATATCCACCTGGATTTCAGCCACATCAACAATCTCAACATCACCCACAACCTCATCAACCTGATAAGCTATCACAAATGGAAGAATTGTTAGCAAGATTGGCAACTCAGTTTGAAGCCACAACGAAAAACCAATCGGCTGCAATAAAGAATCTTGAGAACCAAATTGGGCAGATAGCTAGTGCTTTGAATACTAGAACTCCAGGTTCTTTACCTAGTGATACGAAGAAAAATCCAAGGAATAATGGAAATGAACAATGTAAGGCAGTTACACTCAAAAGTGGGAAGGAGTTGACTACAGATTTAGACGGACAAAAAAAAATAATTTCTGCCGAGAATGGTGAAAAAGAGAGTGGAAATTCGGAAAGTAAATCTGGGGATAAAGTTGTGAAAAAATAATAATAAGATAAGCAAACAGCAGTCGTACCACCTGTGCCGTTTCCTCAAAGATTGCAAAAGCAAAAATTAGATAGACAGTTTTCAAAATTTTTAGAAGTGTTCAAAAAGCTGCAAATCAATATTCCATTTGCAGATTCTTTAGAACAAATGCCTAGCTATGCGAAATTCATGAAAGATATTTTAGCAAGAAAGAAGAAGCTAGGGGAGTTCGAAACTGTAGCGTTGACAGAAGAATGTAGCGCAATTCTGCAAAGAAAGTTACCACCGAAGTTGAAGGATCTGGGTAGCTTCACTGTACCGTGCACGATTGGACCCTAGTTCTTTAACAGATGTTTGTGTGATTTGGGTGCGAGTATAAACTTGATGCCGCTTTCGATCTACACTCAGTTGGGATTACCAGCACCAAAGCCAACAAATATCTCTTTACAGCTCGTAGATAGATCACTGACATACCCTAGGGGCATTGTGGAAGATATATTAGTGAAGGTGGATAAATTCATATTTCCAGCCGACTTCATTGTGTTAGACTATGAAGAGGATAAAGACATACCCATTATCCTTGGAAGACCATATTTAGCCACTGGAAGGACATTAATTGATGTACAAAAGGGAGAGTTAACGATGAGAGTCCAAGATGAAGAAGTAACTTTTAATATTTTCAAGGCTATGAAATTTTCGAAGGGAGAGGAAGAGTGCTTTAGAGTTGATCTGATTGAAGGAGTGACGAGGGAGGTATTTAGTAAGTCTGTGAATGAAGACACTCTTAAAACTGCATTGGTAAGTGAAAATTTATCTGATGATTCAACTGTGCTAGAATGGGTTTAAATGCTAGATTCAGCTCCGAAGTTCACACGATGTTTGCAAAAATTTGAACCTCTGGATTATTGGGGAAAACCGGATGAAAAGGTGAAATCATCCTTAGAAGAACCGCCCACCTTGGAACTTAAGCCATTGCCTAACCATCTACGGTATGCCTACCTTGGTTCTTCTTCTATCTTTCCAGTTATTATTTCTGCATCACTTGATAAGGTTCAAGAAGAAAAGCTACTAAGGGTACTTCGGCAATACAAGACTGCTCTTGGGTGGACACTTGCGAATATCAAGGGGATAAGCCCATCAATTTGCATGCATAAGATTTTATTGGAAGATATATGAAGTGAAACCGACTATTGAACAACAACGAAGACTCAATCCCAATATGAAGGAAGTTGTCAAAAAGGAAATCATTAAATGGTTGGATGCGGGAATTATCTACCCTATCTCAGATAGCTCATGGGTAAGTCCGGTCCAATGTGTGCCAAAGAAAGGGGGAATGACAGTAGTTACAAATGAGCATAATGAATTGATCCCTACTCGAACAGTTACGGGTTGGCGGGTGTGTATGGATTATAGAAAGTTGAATAAGGCCACTCGTAAGGACCATTTTCCTCTATCATTTATAGATCAGATATTGGACAGGCTTGCAGGGAATGAGTATTATTATCTTTTGGATGGATACTCAGGTTATAACCAGATTGCCATTGCACCCGAGGATCAGGAGAAGACGACATTCACATGCCCATATGGTACCTTTGCTTTTCGCATAATGTCTTTTGGATTATGTAATGCGCCGGCGACATTTCAACGGTGTATGATGGCTATTTTCTCTGATATGGGCGAACAAAATCTAGAGGTATTTATGGATGATTTCTCAGTGTTTGGGGATTCGTTTGATTATTGTTTGGAAAATCTCACTCTCGTGCTTAAACGGTGTATGGAAACGAATTTGGTTTTAAATTGGGAGAAATGTCATTTTATGGTGCGAGGGGGATAATCTTGGGTCATCGAGTGTCATCAAAAGGAATTGAGGTTGATAGAGCTAAGATCAAAACCATTGAGAACCTCCCGCCACCAGTTTCAGTAAAGGGTATTCAAAGTTTTTTGGGAAACGCTGGTTTTTATAGAAGATTTATAAAAGACTTCTCCAAAATAACGAAACCACTTTGCAATCTTTTGGAGAAGGATATCCCATTCAACTTTGATCAAGCATGCCTTGAAGCTTTTGATGTGTTGAAGAAGAAACTAGTTATCGCACCTGTAATTATAGCGCCAGATTGGAGTATCCCGTTCGAATTAATGTGTGATGCTAGCGACTTTGCGATTGGTGCAGTTCTTGGCCAACGGAAAGATAAAAAATTTCACGCTATATACTATGCTAGTAAGACGCTAACGAATGCCCAACTGAATTATACCACTATCGAGAAGGAGCTATTAGCAGTTGTTTATGCATTTGATAAATTTCGCTCATATTTGATTGGGACAAAAGTGATCGTGTTTACAGATCATTCGGCAATTAAATACTTAATAGCAAAGAAGGATACAAAATCGAGATTAATTAGATGGGTATTATTGCTACAAGAGTTTGACTTGGAGATCAGGGACCGAAAAGGAACATAAAATCAGGTTGCTGATCATTTATCACGATTAGAAAATGCAAAACTAAAGAAAGATGACACAACAGTGATTAATGAATTTTTCCCGGATGAACAACTGTTTGCGGTAAGGATGGATACACCATGGTATGCAGATTATGTAAATTTCATTGTGAGTAAGGTGTTTCCACCAGATTTGACAAGTCAACAGAAGAAGAAATTTCTCCATGATGTGAAACAATATTTATGGGATGAGCCGTTTTTATTTAAACAGTGTGGAGATCAAGTAATAAGAAGGTGTGTTCCGAAAGTTGAAATGGAGAATATTCTCTACCAATGTCATGCATCTGACTATGGTGGACATTTTACGGGAGAAAGAACGGCCGCTAAGGTGCTTCAATGTGGATTCTTCTGGCCAACACTCTTTAAGGATGCCCGTGTGTTTTCATTGAAATGTGATAGATGCCAAAGAGTGGGTAATATATCAAAGCGACAAGAGATGCCACTAAACATGATCTTAGAAGTCGAATTGTTTGATGTTTGGGGCATCGACTTCATGGGACCATTTTCATCATCTTTTAGTAACTCCTATATACTTCTAGCGGTGGATTATGTTTCGAAGTGGGTAGAAGCTATAGCATCGCCCACTAATGATGTTAAGGTTGTGGTTAAGTTCATTCGGAAGAATATTTTCTCTAGATTCGGCACTCCTCATGCAATCATTAGTGATGAAGGCACACACTTCTGTAATAAGCAGTTCTCAGCTATTCTCGCTAAGTACGGAGTCACTCATAAGATAGCTACTGCTTACCATCCATAAACAAGTGGTCAAGCCGAGGTATCTAATTGAGAAGTGAAATGAATCCTCGAGAAGATAGTAAACCTTAGTCGAAAAGATTGGGCTAGTAAGTTGGATGATGCTTTATGGGCATATCGTACAGCTTACAAAACTCCGATAGGGATGTCTCCGTACAGGTTAATATATGGGAAGGCATGCCATTTTCCAGTTGAACTAGAACACAATGCTTATTGGGCAATTCAGAAGTTAAACTTGGATATGTCTGCTGCGAGAGAAAAGCGCCTCTTACAATTGAACCAAATGGATGAATTTAGACTCCAATCGTATGAGAATGCGAAGTTATATAAAGAAAAGGTTAAGAGGTAGCATGATGAGAAAATTCTGGAAAGAAAGTTTGAAGTAGGGCAAACAGTGCTATTATACAATTCAAGGCTTAAACTATTTCCAGGGAAGTTGAAATCCCGTTGGTCAGGGCCATTTATCATTACAAAAGTTTATCCTTACGGAGCTGTGGAGGTGGAAGACATGGATGCCAAACGTAATTTCAAAGTCAACGGTCAGAGATTGAAGCATTACTATGGGGGTTGTGTTGATCGTGAAAAGACATCGGTCAACCTTGCTGATTAGAACAGAGAAGAAAGTCAGGCTGAAGACTATAAACCAAGCGCTAACTGGGAGGCAACCCAGGAAATTTTATTGTTATTTTTTATTTTTACTTTTAATTTTTTTTATTTGCTTTACTGTTAGTTTATTTAGTGGTTAAACTTTTATAGTTTAGGATTTGTTACACTCCATATGTTCTCTAACACGATATTTAATTGATTTCAGTATAGGAAACAAGATTTCATATTTGGCGGGTTCGACTAATGGCCACTACGACTACCCAGTCGGGGGTCTCGCTCCCCGGTGAACGAGCGGCTGCCCAGCTCGCCGGTGAGTTGGCGGGGGTTGCAAGGGGGCAGCGCCCCCTGGAAGCCAAGCACTTATGAGCTCAATAGAATAATATCCATTTGTCAAATTCTCATATTTCTAATCATATCCTTCATTTTTAGTGTTATTGAATTGCTTAGTGGTGTAGGGTATCTTATTTTTGTTTTTCTTTCTTAGTATGTTAGTTTAGTTAATTATGTAGTTTATCTTAGTTTAGGGTTTTACAATAAGTCTTACTCTCCTAGCAAACAAAGACTAAGAATTTAAGTTGTGGTATACACGTCGAAAGCAAGCAAGAGTACAAAAGTCACCAAGACAGGCCGAAGCGCCTAGGCGCCCAAGCCATGCACAAACCAAGCGCCTAGGCGCCCAATAGCAGAAGAAAAGTTGTGCCCCAAGCGCCTAAGTGCTCTCCTAGGCCAAATCAAGCGCCTAGGAGCTCTACATGCCGAACAGATTCTGCTGCCAATCGCCTAGGCGGTCAAACCTATGCAATGTCAAGCGCCTAGGCGCTCTTGCTGTAACAAAAAAAAATAGCCCTAATCGGGCAAAACTCCTCCAAACCCAAATCAAACACATTCTTGCTCTCCTACTCCAACTCAAACTCACTCAACTCGCATCCCTCCTCTAATCTAGCCACGATAATCATCTTTTCTAGTATAAGCATAATCAAACACTCAATCTCCTACCAATTAGACTCCATCTGGGAAAGCTTCATCACCAATTCGGGCCAAACTCTATCACCATTTCGGGCACCAATTGTCCTTCAAAACACATCTATTCGAAGTAAGTGTTCAAAACTCAAACAAATTGCTCATGCAACTTTGATTGGAACATCAATTCTGGCTATAACCAAGTAAGTGCACAAGATTTTATTGCAAATTATTTGGATTTGCTTGGACAGTAGCTAAGGCAGTAAGTTGAAGTTAGTTCTTTCATTGTGTTGGCTCAAGTGGGTTTGGGTACTTTTAATTGTTGCTTGTATTGCATTGGAAGACTAGTGTGCTTAGTTATTGACAAATTTGGTGAAAATTAAGTTTGGGGGAGTGCCTACCAATAGTGTTCAAAATTTGTGCACACCAAGTGTTTGATAATTTGTCACAAAGAGGATTTGGACATCCTAAGCCACTGAACATCATTTGGTTGAGCAAGAAAGTAACACACAAGACTTATGGCTACTAAAAGGCATAGAGGAGAGACTTCGGGCACTTCGACAAAGTTTGACAAAAAGAGATTTACAAGTGCTACAGCGTCCGAAAGATATTACAATTCGCTTTCTAATAAAACGCTAATTCCTGAGCGTGGATTATTGCCAGAGATAGAAGATGGGGAATTACTACAAATGATTAGGAGTAGAAGATGGGTGAACTTTATAGCCCAACCGGATTCATCGGTCGTTAAAATTGTTAAGGAATTCAACGCCAATGCAAAAGATCATATTGGTAACATGATTTGGGTTCGCGGAAAATCAGTGGAAGTCAGTTTTAGGTCAATAAATGCTTACTACGGCTTGAACACAATACCCAATAATGGCTTCATGCAATATTTAGATCACGAGTTGGACTACAGTGAGGTCATTCAAGCCTTGTGTGTACCTGGAACACAATGGAAATTAACAGATCAACAAGAAGCTGTTTTGTTCCCTACATCCGCACTAAGTAGTTACGGGAAAGCATGGCATGCCTTTATTTGTGCCAAGTTGATGCCGTGTAGACATACAAGTGATGTTATAAATCGATGGGCAGCATTGCTTTTCTGTATTGCACAAGGAAAATCTATAGATGTGGGTCAGGTTATACATGATTCAATTGATAGAGCAATTAAAGGGGGGACCTCAGGTGGACTACCTCATCCATCTTTGATTACTGGACTATGTCAACAAGCTGGAGTAAAATGGGATGCCGAAGAAGCTACACAACCTCCTTTAGCCGCAATTGACCACTCAGTGATAAAAAAGTACACGGTATGGGGTGGAGGCACACCACACCCGAGAGGGTTAGGTTTCATTATTGTGCCTCCCAAGCCTGCAGCCGAGCCTAATCAATAATCACACAATAATTCCACTGCTGCTGCTGGAAGTTATGGGCCACCACCGAATTTTTTTGAGGATATTCGTCGAGAATTAAGAAATCAAACTAGAAGGATTGACATGGTGGCTAATCAAGTTCAGTATGGATTGAACCGGATGGAAAGAAATCAGGATAGCTTGGCTCAGCGACAAACGGAGATGTATCAGAACTGTAGCGCAGCATTCCTAGAGATGTTTGATCGCATGAATCCAGCAGACGTTCCCTACCAATTTCCACCCTTGTCTGCGTACCCCCCGGCTGATTTACCCCCTGAGGATGAGGTTGATGAAGAAGAAGAAGAGGATACTGACGAGGAATAAGGCTTCGATCTTTCAGGGAAGTCCTCAGTTCCTAATTTCTTATTTTTTTTGTTGTTATATACAATGAGGACATTGCATATGTTAAGTTTGGGGGTGCATCCAGTTCTAGTTGCATTCATTTAGTATAAATTATTCATTTTGTAGTTTTTCATGTAGTTTTCATTCGAAATTTTTTTTCATTGTCTTTGCATGTTTCCAACTGTTGGATAGTTTAAGTCTGTTTTGGCCAATAATGAGATTGGAATTGAGTAGACAAGTGTAGTATTGACTGTTAAGACTTTGATGTGATTTCTTGTCATGATTTAAATCTTTACCTGTTTGAAACTGATATAATAAGGATAGCACAGTAAAAATAACTATGTTGACTGATTGAGTCTAAATTGACACGTAATGGACTTCTTGAGGATAATACTAATTTGAATAAATGAAAGACATGAATAGGCGGAGATGACTGAATTTAGACAAAAACTTAAGTTTGGGGGAATATTTGGGGTACATAAGCTAAAAAAAAGATATTGAGTTGAATAAATTGAGTCCTGTGGTGGGTCGAGAAGAAGCGTGAAATACACTCCCCATAAACACAGGCGTGAGATGGAGCGTAAAACGCACTCACTATCCATCATTTAAATTGAAAAAAAAAGGCAATAAAACGGAAAAAGAGCAAAAAGCCCCCGTAATGATAAGTAAAGCATAAGTATCTCAGATTGGACTCTTGAATTTGGTGGATGTTTGACTTTAGTTGGATCTAGCTTGTTCACAAATTTTGTGAGTTTACACTGTATGATGCCTTTAAAGAGATCTATTATCTGTTGGATTTAGAATTATATTAGTTTGCATTGTTGTTGAGCACACACGCACTATATCAGTAATGACAGGGTAAGATTTGATGATTGACTAGGAAATTATTGATCTGTCTTGGTATGATGTACTAGCATGTTTATTGTGATTTCTCTGAGGCTTGATGAATATATTTTGTTCTGTTTGGCTGCTAGAATTTTAGGCATGTAGATAGCTGCATTTGCATTTGCATTGCATATTTAGTTATTGCATTGTGTTTTGTTGATTGGGGACAAGCAATTGGTTAAGTTTGGGGGTATTTGATGAGTAGGTTTTATACCTATGAATCCGATATTATTAAACTTAATTATTGCTATCTTTAATTGTTTTTTAGTATCTTTTTATGTGTTTTGTGTTTGTTTCTTATAGGTTGGAGCTGGAGGAACAAATTGGTCATTTGGGAGAAGAAAAAGGTCAAAATTCATTAAAATTAGAGCTGAGTGGCATTTTTGTAATTACGCGGTCTTGGTCAAGCGCCTAGGCGCTTGGAAATGGCTTGTGTTGAGCGCCTAGGCGCTCATGTGCAGCAAAAAGGAGGATTTTTATACTGCCAAGTGGGTTTTTGAAGCCGAAAAGGAATCTGAATGAGGTGGGAGACTAATACAAATAGAAGAAGACTTTAGAAAAGAGGTATCACTCAATTTTCTCAAGAGAATTGCATAGAGAACAACGAAGAAAAACACGAAGGAGAATTGCAAGGGCTGAAGATCAAAGAGAGAGTATTGGAGCAAATTCAGAGTTTTTTCTTCTCTTCTCTAGTTTTATCTTTTGTAATTATCTGGGATGTTTGGATTATTAATCTGGATGATGTTTTTCTTTATTATAATTATGAACTAAATTTTTATTAAGATTGCAACGAAACTTAGTATGTAGTTTAAATTAAATCTTCCAATTGAATGAAAGTTGGTTTTTATTGAATTATTTATTATATTTTTTGCTTATTGATTAATTGTTTGGCCAGTAATTACTGTGATAATCTATATAAAATTGGAAGATGGAGTATAGATTGAGATCTGGATATGATAACATCTGTTCATATAATCTGATTAGGGTTAATATGATTAGCATGTAGGATAGGAATATACCTATGTGTCTTTTGTATCCATTGAAAGAATTTGTGCGTTAAACCCTAATTAACTTGATTCACATAGGAATATAGTGAGTTGATTAACTGGGGTGTTCCTTGTAATTCTGTGTCTTAAGGATCGGATTTAGGAGCATTTGTTCACGTGTCTTTGGAAGAAACACGTGAATTCTATAAAACATTCTTGGATAATGATTCATATTAATTAATTAATTTAAATGGGAAGTAAATTGGTTTAAATGAAATACTAAGGGAAGTTGTAATCTTAATCTGTTAAATCTGCAGTTATTCTTGTGAAATTCTGATTCTAATTATTAGTTTTGTTAAGTTTAATTTTCAAATCATAAACAATATTTCGTAGTTTAAAATAGGATTAATTGCATTGAAATTAGTAATTGATAAATATTAGTCTGTTTTCTCGTGGGAACGATATCCTTGCTTGCTGAATATTACAATTGAACGCGTATACTTGCGTGTTAAAGTGCTATTAAAAAATTAGGCAACAATTACTATCATGTTTTTTTTTCAATGGTGAGTCTTCTCTTGACATATAACTATCTCAACTGTCTCCAGTTGACAATTATATTTCAAATAAACTCTAAGATCATATAGGTAGTGCTCGTAGATATACTCAGCAAGTGGATGTACACAACCCTGTCTTATGATAATACGAGGTTGTATGTCATTAGACATCTTGTATGGTAGTGGCAAAACACCCTTCCAACGTTGGGTTCGCCTCAGCCTATTGGATTCACCAAATATAACTACTAAATGATGTATAAAATATAACTCACTTTTCTATACTGCTTAGGGAGAACCTCCACAGCTACAGACCACCGTTCTATTTCCCTGTTACCCTCGCTCGACCCAGTTACACTCTTATTACCTGAAAGGAATTGTGAAAAAAAAAAGGATAAACACAAATAGCCAAGTAAAGAATATCATGACTAAAGATAATTAAATTATCAATAGCCTTCATTAGTAATAAATCAGAGATTTAGAACATATGGTAGATGATAAAATTTTTCTACCATAGTTGAAGCGGAACGAGAAATCAATTAGAAGAGTTAAATAGACCATAAAGTCTATTATCTTCTCCATGTTAAAAATCCATCAACAATATTTTATCCCTATAACATCAATCAACAGTTCTGGTCCACAATCATATGAATAACTCATAATCATAATTATGATTATAAATTCCTCTTCGCATCCAGGACGAAGATAATTTTCATCACATTTCTTTACCTGAAACATCAAAGATCATGGTTATACCAAATCACAATTCATGTTCATAATCATACCAACAAATTCATCTTTTCACTACGGGCCAAAGATATTCGTCAACCGTTTATCTTTGCACTACTGGCCAAAGATATTTAACAACATATCATTTTTACACTACAGGCCAAAGATATTTAACAACAGGTCATCTTTGCACTACGGGCCAAAGATATTCATATCTCAAAGAAACACATAATCATTTCAGAATTTATATAAACCATAATTATAACCATGCTGATCAATTCACCTTTACACTTAAGCTAAAGATATTCAATTATAACTTCAATGGTCATGATCATACCAGTCAACAATTCATCTTTGCACTACTGGCCAAAGAGAACCCATAGTCACGATCATACCAATAATCCACCCATCTTTACACTCAAGTCAAAGAGAAATTTCTTCACCAGGATTATAAAAATGTTATATATGAAAATCAAACATGGATTTAATTTCAAGAGTAAGATTTATAAATCAACAATAGTTTGGTCAGTAAATGAAACCAATTTTTTTTTAATAGTACCCGTGAATAGTAACTCATGAATAGTAATCTAGACATGAAAAAGGTAAAAATTTCACAATAAAATTCATACCAATATTTCGGTATAATGATATTAAAAAAATAACATTTCTTAAACATATAAATAATTTATTTTAATTGTTTACACTTTACTAAATAATGCATTTAGTCATCCTAAAATGTCAAACTCATAATATTTCATCACCAATAATCAAAACCCTCGTAAAAAATCGGCATATACCTCATATAGGATTCTCAAGCCATAAAATCCAATTTTCCAATTTTCTGACTTCACATAACATATTTAATTCATTTACTCATAACTAGTGTATTTTTATGAAAAATACCAAATTAGTACAAACAAAATTTTTTTCTGAGATTTAGCATAATATAGTCCCATATTGAACATATATTTTTTCTGGAATTTTTAAAATTCATTTACTATTTTTCACGAATATTAAAACATTTATCATAAATTGTACTTTTGTCCAAAAATTCTGAAATTTACTGAGTATACTTCTATTATATACATGTACTCCCAATAAAAATTTCACTAATTTTGGAGTTAACCACATAGAGTTATAAGGGTTTACTTTTAAAATAGTTTTTTCTCATAAAATTCATAACTCTTAATCTATACATCCAAAAATCGCCATTTTGGACACAATCTAGAAAACTCATCAAATTATCATTTTAAATTTTTCCAAAAATTTTGAAGGTCAGAAAAATTACGAAACTGAAAAACATAATAACCTTTAAAATCTCTTACTATCCCTTACCTCAAAAGAGCAGTACTGGAATGTCGGATATAACGCTGAACGAACTTGCACCGTATAGCAACACTGAAGATATCTAAATAATCATAAAATATGCTCGATAATATAGAGAGACAAAACTTCAGTTTTTGGTGTGATTTTCAAGTCTAACCTAAGCACCCTATTTATAGGAAATTGCTTAGAATACCAAAGCAGAAAATTTAATAAAATATTAATATATTTATATTATTTTCTTACGCACACCTTGTCATCTGAATTCAGCCACAAACACATGCAAGTGGGTCTCACAAACACACCAAACATGTTTTTCTTTTAAAAAATATTTAAAACTTCAAAAATCAATTATTCTGGAACTTCAATAATTCATAATAAATAGCCCCTTTATCAGAAAAATTCAAATCCTATGTCTATTCTATAGGAAATTTAATTATCTACAACTTTACAGAAGAAAGTTTTTCCAAATTTCAAACAGAAATTGACCGAAATCCACAAACGGACGATTTTATAGGCTATAATCAAATTTCAATCAAAAATTGTGTCCAACAACACACAAAACATGTGTTAAATATTTAATGTAACAAAAATACTCTTCCTCCTCATATACTCATATATCCCACATTCATTGTAAAAAAATTACCATTATTATATTATTAAAATATAATAATATATTTAAATGAGTTATTTATCAGAAAAGATAAAATATCAATTTTTCAACAATTGCCACTTTAAAATTTTCTCCATCTATATCCACATAAAACGAATATTTTCCTTATCATTTAAATCAATAATTAATTATTCACAAATAATATTACAGAATCACAATACTGGCAACAGGCAGTTCCTAGGAAAGAAGGGGCTTTCAAACAAGGATTTCTCCTTACTGACGCGCAATTAGGTGACCAAACCTCTTCTTAGACAGAACTTTCTAGACATTGCCAATAATGTTATCTAATAATATTATTCATATAATATGAATTATTGCTCCGATAATGAAAAATACTGTGTAGTGACAATTTTTAAAACAACAATAATATAAAATATCAACGTAGCAATTATTGAATCAATAAAATAAAATATTGAAAAGTAATTACTGTAACAATTATTGAGTAGTGCCGTCTTACGTAAGAATCAATAATTTAAAAAAAATACTGTGTAATACCGTGTGCTACTGTGCAACAACGCACATTACTTTACTTTACCCATTGGGTATTTCCACAGTATTAACGGTAACGATTACGTCGTTATTTATAAAAATTCATACTTGTCGTTTTCTTCATCCAACCGCTTTCCATTATGGGGCCCACAAAAGGCTGCGCCGTCGTACGAATATTCCCCGACAGTAAAAATATTTCACGACCAAACGAATATTCCCCGATAATAATGAATATTTTATAACCATTTGCTTATTTAAAATATTTACACATTTTACCCATAACTTACCAAATTAATCAAATCAGCCCTTACTACTTCAAAATAATAAATAGAGGAAATTTAATTTTATTTATAAAAAGTTGGGGTCTTACAACCTTCCCTCCTTATGACATTTCGCCCTCGAAATTTACGTACCTGGTATTTCAAAGAATTGAGAATACCTTACTTTCATTTCAGATTCTATCTTCCCTGTCCTCATGATTTGTCTATTGCTCATCTCCTGTATTTCAGATATCATTCTAGAATACAGCTTCAAAACAAAAGTTAATCGATATATCACAATTTGTCAACTTAAGTAAGAAAATTTAGCTTAGGTAGGACACACACTAGCGAAGGATATTACTCGTCTCTCCCCTCCTAGTTTTATTCCCTGATCTCCGCCAGAGACCATATCCCTAAGCTTTGATACCAACTGTGACGACCCCAAAATAGGTCCATTCCACCCAACCTATTCTGAGTCGTCAAATACATGGTACAGAATATAACTATAACTTTATTACTACAATTGTCGTACAAAATACAACAACACATATACTGTGAGTTTTAATACCAACTGTGACTCGTGTCCCAACTATGGACAGCACCTCACATTGATACCTTACATAAAGGTACAGTCAAAAATTGTTTTAGAAATTAAAATCTTTGGAAAGTGCTCAAGGAAATCTTCAAACATGGGAGGCCATGCGTCTAGGTTATGATAGATATCATATGTCCACAGAATTATCCTTGGTTGACCCAATAAACTCCAAAGAAAAACAAGAAGATTACTATCATATTTTTTTTCCAATGGTGAGTCTTCTCTTGACATATAACTATCTCCACTGTCTCCAGTTGACAATTATATTTCAAATAAACTCCAAGATCATATAGGTAGTGCTCGTAGATATACTCAACAAGTGGATGTACACAATCATGTCTTATGATAACACGAGATTGTATGTCATTAGACATCTTGTATGGTAGTGGCAAAACACCCTTCCAACGTTGGGTTCGCCTCAACCTATTGGATTCACCAAATATAACTACTAAATGATGTATAAAATACAACACACTTTTCTATACTGCTTAGGGAGAACCTCCACAGCTAGAGACCACCGTTCTATTTTCCTGTTACCCTCGCTTGACCCAACTACACTCTTATTACCTGAAAGGAATTGTGAAGAAAAAGGGTGAGCACAAATAGCCCAATAAAGAATATCATGACTAAAGATAATTAAATTATCAATAGCCTTCATTAGTAATAAAGCAGAGATTTAGAACATATGGTAGATGATAAAATTTTTCAACCATAGTTGCAGCGGAACGATCAATCCATTAGAAGTGTCAAATAGACCATAAAGTCTATTATCTTCTCCATGTTAAAAATCTACCAATAATATTTTATCCTTGTAACATCAATCAACAGTTCTGGTCCACAATCATATGAATAACTCATAATTATAATTATGATTCTAAATTCCTTTTCGCATCCAGGACGAAGATAATTTTCATCACATGTCTTTACCTGAAACATCAAAGATCATAGTTATACCAAATCACAATTCTTGTTCATAATCATACCAATAAATTCATCTTTTCATTACGGTCCAAAGATATTCGTCAACCGTTTATCTTTGCACTACTGGCCAAAGATATTTAACAACATATCATCTTTGCACTACAGGCCAAAGATATTCAACAACAGGTCATCTTTGCACTACTGGCCAAAGATATTCATATCTCAAAGAAACACATAATCATTTCAGAATTTATATAAACCATAATTATAACCATGTTGATCAATTCACCTTTGCACTTAAGCTAAAGATATTCAATTATAACTTCAATGGTCATGATCATACCAGTCAACAATTCATCTTTGCACTACTGGCCAAAGAGAACCCATAGTCACGATCATACCAATAATCCACCTATCTTTACACTTAAGTCAAAGAGAAATTTCTTCACCAGGATTATAAAAATGTTATATATGAAAATCAAACATGGATTTAATTTCAAGAGTAAGATTCATAAATCAACGATAGTTTGGTCAGTAAATGAAACCAATTTTTTTTTGAATAGTACCCGTGAATAGTAACTCGTGAATAGTAACTCATGAATAGTAACTCGTGAATAGTAACTCATGAATAGTAATTTATGAATAGTAACCCCGACATAAAAAACTTAAAATTCTGCAATAAAATTCATACCAATATTTCGGTATAATGATATTAAAAAAATAACATTTCTTAAACATATAAACAATTTATTTTAATTGTTTACACTTTACTAAATAATGCATTTAATCATCTTAAAATGCCAAACTCATAATATTTCATCACCAATAACCAAAACCCTCATCAAAAATCTGCATATACCTCATATAGGATTCTCAAGCCATAAAATCCTATTTTTCAATTTTCTTACTTCACATAACATATTTAATTCATTTACTCATAACTAGTCAATTTTTATAAAAAATACCAAATCAGTACAAACAAATTTTCTTTTCTGGGATTTAGCAAAATATAGTCTCATATTGAACATATATTTTTCCTGGAATTTTTAAAATTTATTTAATATTTTTTATATGGCCAAAACTGCCCAATATTAAAACATTTATCATAAATTGTATTTTTGTCTAAAAATTTTGAAATTTACAGAGTATACTTCTATTATATACATGTACTCCCAATAAAAATTTTACCAATTTTTTGAGTTAACCACAAGGAGTTATAAGGGTTTAATTTTAAAATAGTCTTTTCCCATAAAATTCATAACTCTTAATCTATACATCCAAAAATCGCTATTTTTGGACACAATGTAGAAAACTCATCAAATTATCATTTCAAATTTTTCCAGAACTTTTGAAGGTCAAAAAAATTACGAAACTGAAAAATATAATAACACTTAAAATCCCTTACTATCCCTTACCTCAAAAGAGCAGTACTGGAATGTCGGATATAACGCTGAACAAACTTGCACCGTATAGCAACAATCAAGATATCTAAATACTCACAAAATACGCTCGATAATATAGAGAGACAAAACTTCAGTTTCTGGTGTGATTTTCAATTCTAACCTAAGCACCCTATTTATAGGAAATTGCTTAGAACACCAAAGTAAAAAAATTAATAAAAAATTAATATATTTATATTATTTTCTTATGCACACCTTGCCATCTAAATTCAGCCACAAACACGTGCAAGTGGGTCTCACAAACACACCAAACATGTTTTTCTTTTATAAAATATTTAAAACTTCAAAAATTAAGTATTCCGAAACTTCAATAATTCATAATAAATAACCACTTTATCAGAAAAATTTTAATCTTATGTCCATTTTATAGGAAATTTAATTCTCTACAACTTTGCAGAAGAAAGTTTTTTCAAATTCCAAACAGAAATTGACCGAAATCCACAAACGAACGATTTTATAGCCTATAATGAAATTTTAATCAAAAATTGTGTCCGACAACACACAAAACATGTGTTAAATATTTAATGTAACAAAAATACTATTCATCCTCATATACTCATATATTTCTCATTCATTATAAAAATATCTCCATTATTATATTATTAAAATATAATAATATATTTAAATGAATTATTTATCAGAAAAGATAAAATATCAATTTTTTAACAATTGTCACTTTAAAATTTTCTCCATCTATATCCACATAAAATGAATATTTTTCTTATCATATAAATCAATAATTAATTATTCACAAATAATATTACAGAATCACAATACTGGCAACCAGGCAGTTCCTAGGAAAGAGGGGGCATTCCAATAAGGATTTCTCTTTACTGGTGCGCAATTAGGTGACCAAACCTCTCCTTAGACAGAACTTTCTAGACATTGCCAATAATATTGTCTAATAATATTATTCAGATAATTTGAATTATTGCTCTGATAATGGAAAATATTGTGTAGTGACAATTATTAAAATAATAATAATATAAAATATCAATGTAGCAATTATTGAATCAATAAAATAAAATATTGAACAGTAATTACTGTAACAATTATTGAATAGTGCCTTCTTACGTAAGAATCAATAATTTAAAAAAAATACTGTGCAATACCGTGTGCTACTGTGCAACAATGCGTATTACTTTACTTTATCCACCAGGTATTCTAACAGTGTTAACGGTAACGATTACACCGTTATTTATAAAAATTCATACTTGTCGTTTCCTTCATCCAATCGCTTTCCGTTATGGGGCCCATAAAAGGCTGCGCTGTTGTACGAATATTCTCCAATAGTAAAAATATTTTACGACCAAACGAATATTCTCCGATAACAATGAATATTTTATAACCACTTGCTTATTTAAAATATTTGCATATTTTACCCATAACTTACCACATTAATCAAATCAGCCTTTACTATTTCAAAATAATAAATAGAGAAAATTCAATTTTATTTATAAAAAGTTGGGGTCTTACATTATATCATTGTCATCATTCTCATGTTTATATTGTGATGAAAGTCATCTTTAGCTTATGTGCATAGATGGACTGTTGATTGGTATGCTTATGACCATGGATCATTCGGTTTAATCATGACCCGTAATGTTACAAATGATGTGGTAAAAGTCCTCATTGGCCCGTAGTGCATTGATGGACAATTGTTGGTATGATTATGACCAAGGTTTATTCAGTATGATCATGACCATTGGTGAAAACACAAATATCATTGGCTCGTATGGCATGGATAATTCGTGGTTGTGATACTAATGATTAAGCTGAGTCTCAGCGATAAAATTGATAATAAATTTTTAAATCATAGAAGATAGTAGATATTATGCTCTACTTGACTCTTCTAATGGATTGCTTGTTCTGCTGCAGTTAAACTTGATGTTTATTGTATTTTATCAGTTTAACATTGTTGAAAGCTAATGATAATTTATTCTGCATTATCTTAGTCATAATATTTCTTACTGGGCTAGTTCAGCTCACCCTTTTGCTTTCATTGTTCTCTTCAGAAAATGAGAACGTAGCCGGGACTAGTCAGAGAATGGAGTGACGATCCGAGATGGTGGCTGTAGTAGTCCTCACTATTTAGTGTGATAATAAATGTAGTGAGGATTGAATTTGAGTTTGGATATTGTCTATGAGGCAATATTCGTGTAAAAACTCTCAGCTCATGTTGTATAATTAAGTTTGTATTTGTATTCAGTACCATGTATTTGGCGACACAAGATGAGTGATGTATACTTATTTCGGGGGCGTCACAGTTGGTATCAAAGCTTAGGGATATGATCCCTGGCTGAGATGTGAAACTAGAACTAGGAGGGGATAGTCGGGTAATTCCTTCGCTAGTATGTCCTACCTAAGTTTATTTGTCATTTAATTGGTCGATCAGAGTATAGTGATAATATGTGACATGTCAATTAACCCTTGTTTTGTGGCAGTGTTTGAAAATGACATCTAAAAATGTTGAGATAAACAATGAAGAACATGAGACCATTGAGTCACCAACGATCAATACCCAGGATAATGTGCATTAGGAAGGCAATAATCCTCAGGTAAACAACAACACCGACCAGATAATGAACGATGGGATGTTCAGAGGCTTTATGCAATTCATGCAACATCAGGCGAGAGAGACTCTTGTTCAAAATGAATGTGGAAACACTGACAACTCTCGGATGGCCACTGCTAAGTAGTTCAAAGAGCTGGGACCACTGGAGTTTTTGGGAAAGCCAGAACCACTCACGGTAGAAACGTGGATAAAGCAGATCACCAAGATATTTGATGTCTTGGGATGCTCCGAGGAATAAAAGGTTCCCTTTGCCACCTTCATTGAGAGGAGAGACATATTACTGGTGGGAATCAGTAAAACGTACTCAGCCT
This sequence comes from Panax notoginseng, assembly GCA_016801055.1. Lineage (NCBI taxonomy): Eukaryota > Viridiplantae > Streptophyta > Magnoliopsida > Apiales > Araliaceae > Panax > Panax notoginseng. The sequence continues at coordinate 210,721,138 of CM029016.1, read as the reverse complement.
GCCGCACTCAAAATGTCTTAGGAGAGGTTCAAAGAATTGTTCAATGACAAGTACTTTCCCGAAAGTATTCGTCACATGAAAGAGGTAGAGTTCATCAAGCTGGAGCAAAACAATATGACCGTGTCACAATATGAGACTAAGTTTGTAGAGTTGTCCCGTTTCGTGTCCCATTTGGTTGATAATGAGGAGAGAATGAAGCGAATATTTTTACGAGGTTTGAAACCCAAAATACGTCAATACCTCATTTCTCACAAACTATGTTTGTATTCAGATGTTGTAAATAGGGCTCAGTTATTGGAGCGCGATAATGAGTCAACCCAACCAAGAGATAGCAGCCGGCAAAGCGATAATACTAGTGGTAGCAGTCATCGAAGAAGTGACAACAAACGTGGAGGAAATCAACAGGCTAGAAATGGTAACCACTTCGGTGGTAATCATGGCCAAGATAATAGGAGTGGAAATTTCAAGAAGAGGAGATTCAACAATGATGGAAAGACGTCAGCACCAGCACCCGTTGATAAAGAAGGAGAACGACCACTGATCGTATGCTTCAAATGCGGAAGGGAGAAACACATCAGTCCAAACTACATGATGTAGTCCAAAGCGTGTTACAATTATGGAAGAAAAGATCACCTAGCCCGATTTTATCGTGCAGCGAAGTCAAGTCCAGTTGGGATGGAGGCACCAAAGGCCGTCCTAGACAAGATAAAATCGGTAGTTCAAGGGAGAGTGTTTATCGTGACCTCTCAAAAAGCGAGGAACCCGAATGAGGTTATCATAGGTAAGCTAATCTTAAACTCTTGCAAAGTCTATACCTTATTTGATACCGGTTCTACCCATTCTTTTATTTCTCCTACTTGCGCTCAACGTTTAAAATTAACTCCGAAGAAATTAGACTTTGACTTATCTGTTGAAACTCCGTTGGGCAAAACCTTGATTACGTCCAATGTTTATAAGTCTTGTTTGATTCAAATCGACACCCGCACATTACCTGTCGATCTTATCTCTTTGAAAATACTTGCATTCAATGTGATTTTAGAAATTAATTGGTTAACTACTCATCATGCTAAAATTGATTATTTTCTTAAGGTTGTTAGCATTCATATTCCTAACCAACCTATTATGCGAATTCAAGTAACCAAACCACTAAACTCAATCACTGTCATATCGCGCCATAAAGCTATTCGTTTATTGAAAAACGGATGTCAAGCTTTCTTAGTCCATATCACGGATTTAAATAAAAATACGTCAGATTTGAATGATATTTCTATTGTTAATAAATTTCCTAACGTATTCTTTGAAGAACTTCCTAGCCTACCCCCAGAGCGTGAAATCGAATTTTTTATCGACCTTGAACCCGGTACAAAACCCATTTTCAAAGCCCCATATCGATTGGCTCCTATTGAACTTCAGGAGTTAAAAACCCAACTATATGAATTATTAGACATCGGTTTCATTCGTCCTAGTACATCTCCTTAGGGTGCTCCTGTTCTATTTGTGAAGAAGAAAGATGGAAGTATGAGACTTTGTATTGACTATCGGGAGTTGAATCATGTCACCATCAAAAATAGGTACTCGTTGCCTCGTATTGATGACCTTTTTGACCATTTTCAAGGCGCCAAATTCTTTTCAAAGATCGATCTTCATCCCGGATATCATCAGTTGACGATTAAAACTGATAACATTCCAAAGACTGCTTTCAGAACTCGGTACGGGCATTACAAATTCCTAGTCATGTCTTTTGGATTGACTAATGCTCCTGTTGCCTTCATGGATATGATGAACCTAGTATTCAAGGAATATTTGGATCATTTTGTAGTTGTCTTTATTGATGACATCCTTATATACTCCAAAATCTATGAAGATCATGAGCAACACTTGAGGCTGATACTCTAAAAGCATCATGAAAATAAGTTATATGCCAAGTTGAAGAAATGCGAGTTCTGGCTTGAGGAAGTAGCATTCCTTGGGCACCTGATATCAAATTACAGAATATCTATTGACCCAGCAAAGATTGAAGCAATTCAAAGCTGGGAGCAACCTAAGTCAGTGACCAAAGTACGTAGCTTTCTCGGCTTAGCTGGTTATTATCAGAGATTCATAGAAGAGTTTTCTCGAAACGCTACTCCATTAACTCAGCTGACTCAAAAAGATACAAAATTTAGTTGGAGCGAAGAATGTGAGAAGAGTTTTCAAGAACTCAAAAGGAGACTCATTTCAGCACCTATTCAGACAATACCATCTGGTTCGGAGGGATTTGTCATATACAGTGATGCTTTAGGAAAAGGTTTAGGATGTGTTCTCATGTAACATGAGAAAGTCATAGCATATGCCTCACGACAACTCAAAGAATATGAGAGGAATTATCCTACTCATGATCTAGAGTTGGCAGCTGTCGTTTTCACGCTTAAAATCTGGAGGCATTACCTGTATAGGGAGAAATTAGAGATCTATACAGATCATAAAAGCCTCAAATATTTCATCACCCAAAAGGAGCTCAACATGCGGTAACGATGTTGGATTGAGTTATTGAAAGATTACGATCATACCATTTAATACCATTCTAGAAAAGCAAACGTAGTAGCTAACGTATTGAGTAGAAGATCATATGCGGGTACGAGTACGATATTGTCAACACAAAGGCCCATTTTGTGTGACTTGTAAAGGATGAAGATAGAGTAAAAGGCTCCAGGGACCCACATGATGATGGTAAATATACGAGTAGAATCGACTTTAATCGATAAAGTTAAAGATGCTCAAGCTATAGACCTGGAGCTGATGCATATGAGAAAGAAAGTACAAGAAGGTGATATCTCGGAAGCAAGAATTGATGAAGAAGGAATACTTCAAGTCAACTCCAGACTTTGTGTTCCTAACGACCCTGATTTAAAATATAAAATCATGATGGAGGCGCATAACACACCATTTGCAATCCATCCTAGGAGTACCAAAATGTATTGTGATCTGGCAACGTATAAAGACCTCACAAGATCGACAAAAGAGTTATGGTGATCTTCATCGAAAGGACGTGGAATTCAATGTTGGTAATCATGTGTTGTTACGTATTGGTCTATGGAAAGGAGTTACGAGATTTGAAAAGAGAGAAAAGCTCAATCCTCAATTCATTGGGCCATTCAAAATCCTCGATCGAGTAGGAACTGTGGCCTATAGACTCGCCTTACTGGCAAGTATGTCTCATGTTCATAACATTTTTTACATATCTATGTTACGTAAATATGTGAAAGACTCGAACCACATTATTGAATTAGAACCGGACGAGATAGCGGAAGATTTAACGTATGAAGAGGTACCTGTTAAAATCTTAGATAAGAAGGATCATATTCTACGCTCCAAAGTTATACCTCAAGTCAAAGTTTTTTGGAGAAACCACGATGTTGAGGAAATGACCTGGGAGTTAGAATCTGAAATAAAATCAAGGTATCATCACCTCTTCGACATACTAGGTATGTACCCTAATTTTGAGGATGAAATTTCATAAGAAGGGGAGGTTGTAAGACCCTAATTTTTATGAATAAAGATTAATTTTTCTCTAAATATATTTTTGAATATTATTGTGTGGATTTGATATAATGTTATAGTTGTGGGTAATATTTACAAATTTTACAAAGTAAGCAAGTTATTATAAAATATTCAATTGGTCAGGAAATATTCGTACGACGGAACAATCATTAGTGGATCCCATAACGGAAGTATGGTCGTAGTTAGAAAACGACAGGAATATCTTTTTATAAAAATAGCGGCAAAAGTTTTACCGTTAAACTGTTGAACTACCTAGTGGTAAAAGTACAGTAATACGCGTGGTTTCATAGTAGCACACGGTATTAATTATTGATGCTTACGTGAGAAGTCACTCAGTTATACTCAATTATTACTACAGTAATTGCTGCATAGTATCTCATATTATTGATTCAATTATTGTCACAGTATCATCTGCATAATATTTTATATTATTAAATTAATAATTGAGATGGCAAAGTTATTCATATTATTATTTATAATATTGACGATGTCTAGAAAGTTCTGTCGAGGTGAGGTTTGGTCACCTAATTACGCGCCAATAGGAAAAAATCCTTATTGGAAAGCCCCCTCTTTCCTGAAAATGATCTAGTTGTTAAATATTATGAGTTATAATATTAATATTAAAGATGAAATTGATATTTCTATTGTGCTGGGATTATTAGTGTTAGTGGAAATCGACATTTATTTCGATAATAATTTATTTTTGGAGGTTATATTGACCAAACGGGAAATTAATCGGATAAATGAACAATTAATTGTTATAAGTTCACATGCAAATTACTGTTGGTTCACATGTATGGAACTATTGGTTCACGTGTATGTACTATTAGGGGAGGTGGTGCAAGATTGATAATATTTGCAGGACCAAATTAAAAGTGGAGGTAAAGATGAAGGTACTATACTGTAATAATTCGAGCACCTAATCATGCAATTATTGAAACTACGTTTTCCTATAAATAGAAGCTCATTCTTCTTTCATTCTCACCAATTCACTAAGACTCACAAGAGCAATTATAGAGAGAGAAAGAAGAAGAGTAGTCTGCTACTTCACTATTCCAGTATCCAGTCTTCTTCTGAGGTAAGGGATATTTTTTTTCTAGTATTCGTAAGAAATAATATTTTCTTCCATACTCTGTAGTATGTGAGTAATATTATATCGTTTTGTATTCCTAATTCTACACTCGTTCTGTTAAAGTATTACCTCTATACTCCGTGAAATTAGTAGAATATCCTTGATATTTTGCGCTTCATCCAGTATCTTTTTATGAAAATATTATTCTGAGCATTCTTGATAATTATTGATCTTTTCATGTCAGAATACTATTCACAAAGTACTATTCATAGGTACTATTCACGGGTACTATTCATAAAGTATTATTTCTAAGTACTATTCATAAAGTACTATTCACGGGTACTATTCATGAAGTACTATTCATGGGGTACTATTTACTCAGGTACTATTCACCTGGGGTACTATTCATGATAAAAATTAATTTCTTTGTTGTCCAAATCATTTTTGATATTATATTATTCTTGAATTTTACTCCACAAAACAGTATCGTGTTGACAATTTGGACATTATTGAATTCTGGATAAATTAAATTATAAATCTTTAAAAATTTATCATTTGCTTTCTTTTAATTAAATTCTTAGATCATAATCATCATCCTCATGCTTATATTATGATGAAAGTCATCTTTGGCTTACGTGCATAGATGGACTGTTGATTGGTATGATTATGACCATGGATCATTCAGTATAATCATGACCCGTAATATTACAAATGATGTTGTAAAAGTCCTCATTGGCCCGTAGTGCATTGATGGATAGTTGTTGGTATGATTATGATTAGGAATTATTAGGTATAATCATAACCATTGGTGAAAACACAAATATCCTTGGCCCATATGGCATGGATAATTCGTGGTTGTGATATTAATGATTAAGCTGAGTCTCAACGATAAAATTGATGATAAATTTTTAAATCATAGAAGATAGTAGATATCATGCTCTACTTGACTCTTCTAATGGATTGCTTGTTTCGCTGCTGTTAAACTTGATGTTTATTATATTTTATCAGTTTAGCATTGTTGAAGGCTAATGATAATTTATTCTGCATTATCTTAGTCATAATATTTCTTACTGGGCTAGTTGAGCTCACCCTTTTGCTTTCATTATTCTCTTCAGGAATTGAGAACGTAGACGGGACTAGTCGGAGAATGGAGTGACGGTCCGAGATGGTGGTTGTAGTAGTCCTCACTATTTAGTGTGATAATAAATGTAGTGAGGATTGAATTTGAGTTTGGGTATTGTCTATGAGGTAATATTTATGTAAAAACTCTCAGCTCATGTTGTATAATTAAGTTTGTATTTGTATTCAGTACCATGTATTTGACGACTCAAGATGGGTGATGTATACCTATTTTGAGGGCGTCACACACCGGGTATGAAAGGTTGATCCCCTCGATTACCAAAACTAATTAAAAAGACCAGTTTAAATACTAACAACCTTAGTATATATTCATGGTCATTCCAGACCATTCAGTATCTATTATTCAATTATTCAAATATTCAATTATTGAAATTTATTTCATGTTCTTTTGAAATCAAATTATTTTGTGAAACATTGAAAGATAAATTCCTTTCTAATAATGATATAACTATTTTGCATTTAAACTTGCTAAGCAAATTAGTTGCTTACCATTACTATATCATGACATTTATTTTAGCTAAGCCCGAAGGATCGAATAAGAAAGACAAAGGCAAGGGTAAAGTCCAAGAATAGTTTAATGTGAACATTAATTATTATTATTATTTGATGGAATTATTTATGCAAACCATTTGTAATATTAAAGGTATGTTTAAGTTAATGTTAAAAAGACCTTGGGATATTGTTGTAAAACTTTATCATAATGAACAATGTATGTTTATTTTTCCGTAATAGTTATAGAATGCTTCTGATGATGATGGATCGTGAGCACTGAATTCGAGGTTATAGAACTCGGACTTGGGGGCGTCATATCACGAATCTTCATGCTTAAACATGCTGCATCACACTGGAAATATACAACATACTTTCCTTTAAATAACATATATCACACATTGGTACATGAGTTTCCTTAACTCAAATCATTTCGGTCATACTTTGACCATAAAAAGAATGTATCTCAATATTGCACAAAAGCACGTGCAGCATCCTCAAATCCGGGTACTAATCACCACGAACCTGGTACACCAATTCTATAACTATTGCGGAAGATATAAACATAAATTATTTATACAAATACCTTTACACATAATCCCCAAGGTCGATAACCTTAACTTAGTACACAAATTCATATACTAAAGGACTTACATTGTTATTACAATTTTAACTGTACACTAATCCAATCCTGGAACTTGTCTTTGCTTTGTCTGTATCCGAAGTATTCGTTCTAATCTAAAATGTTAATCATGATAGAGCAAGGGTAAGCAACAAGTTTGCCCAGCAAGTTTTAAATACAAGAAAGATGTATCATGATTGAAAAGAATAATAAGCTGACTGATAAATTTTCAACAATATAATAATTGTGAAAGAGCATAAATCAATTTTCATAACTGAATAACCGAGTCAATAATAATGAATGGCCAGCAATGAACATGAATAATTAAACTGGACCAAATGGTAATGAAGGTAATCAGCCTTTCATACATAATGAACATGCACAACGTGCAAATTAATAAATCATAGATGTGATGTAATCAACAATGATTAACCACGAGCATACTCTACAATAACAACTCGAGTTCGAGTTAGGAAACTTACATGTACCATCGACTACTGCTACGCAATCTATTTAATTAGCTTCAGTTGAAAGACCTATTATTGATAATATCGAATCTCCCAATTAGAATAATATCATCACATAAACTACTGTTAATTACAGTCATAATATATCTTAAACACATAAGCACATATCCCTAACATTCGCTAAAATACATAAGACCTGGTATCAAATCAAACTATTTCAGTCTGGTTTGATCTCGATACTATTTCAACGTCTCGATTGCCCTATCGGATAATTATCGAGCCTATTTTCTATAAGACTCTACTTAAATGCTTCAATATTATTTTAGATAATTTATTTATCAGTCAAAACATTTTTCAGAAACTCATAATAATTTTTAAATAATTATTATTATTTATAATAATTTTTAATCATTAATATCATTTTAATATGATTTAAATACCACATAATTTCATTATCATTAATATTTAATAAATTTCAAATATTAATGAAATACATATGTCAATATTAAAAGTTATTTATAATAACTCAAAGTATTTTTAATACCTTAATATCACATTTAAATCATTTTAAAACATTTACAACCATTATTAAATAAATGCCATTAATATTAAAATATTAATGTATTTCATGACAAAATATTAGAAGTTATTTATTATAACTCAAAATACTTTGAAAACCTTTAAATCATTTTTAAACCATTTTTTCATAATTTATTTAATACAGTTATTAAATAAATTTATTATCATGAATATTAAATTATTAATGAAATTTATCCCAAAATATTAAAAGTCATTCAAAATAACTTAAAATATTTTCTAACACTTTAATATATTTTCAAATGATTTTTAAAATATTAAAATCATTTTAAAGTAATTTATTTAATATAATTATTAAATAAATTAAATATCATTAATATTAAAATATTAATCTAATATATCTCAAATTATTAAAAGTTAATTTTAATACCTTAAAATAATTTTTATAAATTAATTATGAATTTTTCATAATTATTTTTCGTTTTATTTTAATTATTTAAATTAAATAATTCATTTTAATAAAATTGCCGCTAAAGGGGCCTATCGCGACAAAACTGTCGCTATAGATGTTCTTGAGCCCTCAAGAACATGCAAAGTCAGTGTCAGGGTACCTAGTTTGACCACTTTTAATTTTATGTTCATGATGTTTTCTGGACAGGAAAGTGTACTAGCTATGTAGTATTGATGTAATATTACAAGCACAAACAAAGATCAGGGTCAAACTACATCATATGAAGAAGTTATAAGACATCAAAATGATTGTCAAAGAAGTTCTTCATTTTCTGGAATTTCCAAAAAATGAAAGCAGTGTGAGGGTCCTACTTTGGATCTTAATAACTTGGATTTTGGGCTTTGATTAAGTGTTAAAGTGTCACACTTATGTAGTATGTATGTCAAGGTACAAAAGTAATACACTTTTGTAGCTTAACAACATCACAACTGAAAGATCTAGGCCAGTCAAAAGCTTGTCAGAAACTTGTTCTTGAGAAATCTGGGTTTTCCAGAAACTCATCTAGGCAATTGGTCAACCCATATTTGACCATCAATATCTTTGATCCTGTTAATGATCTAGGTGTTCTAGTGTTATGGTTTGGTAGCCCATATGTCAGACTACAAAAGCTATACACTTATATGGCCTAACAACTTAACAATTGCAAGATCTAAGGCCTGCAAAATGGCTGTCAGACAGTTTCTGGGTTTTCTAGGTTATTCAGAACCCAATTTCTTTGACTGGTCAACCATGTTTGACCATGAATAACTTGTGATCTAGAACTGATATGGACTTGATTCCACTTCCAGTGTACTCTCCTCATGGCATAGTACATCAATGATACACTTAGCCATCCTAACATCTAACAGATTTAGATCTAGAGGCTCTGACATATGGCTGTCAAACCTCAAATTAGGGTTCTTGACTATTTTCACAAATTCTTATTTTCTTGCACTTAGATGCTATGGATCCATGATGTATAATCATAGATCACTAAATAACACCGTATAACATACAAATAAACAACAAAACACATAATTTAAAGAAATCATAATGATCTAAATAGAATTAGGGTTTATACCTTTTATGCTCAATCTTTGATTTTTGTTCCTTGATTCTGATATTGGAGAGCTAAGGTGTTATCTTGGCTTAACTTTTGACCGACTTCCTCTCAAAATTTCAAGAGTTGAAGAGAGAGAAAGGGTATTGGCTAAATGAGAACTAAAGTAAGATTTTTCTTACTTTAATTCACTAACTTTTGATTTCCATGGCCAAGAATGTTGTTATGTGGCCTTATTGACTGATTTGTGGTGGATTTGGACACTTGGCAAGTTCAAGTGGTGATTCAACACACATTTGAAATATCTTTTACTTAAAAGTTAAGTAAAAGGGCTTTTTGGTAATTTCACACCTACTAAGGGTATTTTGGTAATTTCCCCAATAATTCGAACGGTAATTTGGTCTTTTCACATATATCATATAACTTTTAATCTTTAGGGTTTCATAATTAGCATTTGGGTTCCCAAATTAGGGTTTTAAAATTCCCGATTAGGGTTTAAGATTCCCGAAACTGGAATTAGGGTTTGTAAAGCTGGAATTAGGGTTTCTAACCAATCGTTAGGAACTGAACATCAAAGTTCTTAACATAACATTAGGGTTTACCCATGTTACACTTATCTGCTCAACACTTGACCTTAACCACATATTGTACACACATAATCATATACACAAAACCCTATACCTCGCTATCAGATATTCACTTACAATTTATAATTTATACAAATCCTTCCAAAAAATTTTAAATCTATACTTTATTTCCAGTCTAGGTCTTATTATTTAACATTTATTCAATCATTTAAGAATTTATAAATCTTATAAATTCTCGGGTTGTCACAGCACATATCAATTCATTTATAAAACTTCACATCACATGGATTAATTTGCATATTATCATTAATAAGTTACACATATCAAGAAAGTCTGAAAAACTTGCCTTAAGCATTCCCTCCAAGTTATGATAGCTTGCCCTTCCAACATCCTACACAAATAAATTCACGTCGATACATCAATTAGTCATGTAACAATGTTCACTAATTGCTTACATTAACGTTATCGTACGTTCTATAATTCTTCCTTCTTTGATCGACATTTAACGTTTTTATTAAGTGTTTATTGCTTACTAGGACATTACATTATATACATAATGCTTATTAAGTAATTACACAACCACAACATCTAATTAGATAGATAAGGCTTTCTGTTAGACCATATTACATGCTAAATGTTTGATTATGTCCATTAACAATTTGCATAAACTTCCCCTGGACTATCCATTAAAAAACTTATTTTTGGGCCTATTCTACTACCGGAACGACTGCGCCCATTTTACCCTTGACACCAGCGCGGCGGCGCCAGACTGCAGAATAAGTTTTTCAGTTTCGCGAATTTAAACTCTCATTCTTCCCAAATTCACTACTTATTCATCTAAGGTCCAAATTGGTTAATTTTTGTTTCCATAAACTTGTTAAACTCTGAACTACTCATCTACAGAACAATTATAACATTTCGGACACTCTAACAAACCATTTAAAGGATTCAATTTCAATGTTCATGCTAGATTTTCTTATTTTGACATGTTTTAGGAAATCCTCCACCACGAATTCGTTTTACACTATAAAAAAATGGTCTATCAGCGACCGCAATATGCGGTCGCTGATATGAGAACTAGCGACTGCTTTCGGTGACCGTTACTGAATCTAGTCGCTATATAATAACAGTGACTGTAAATGGTCGCTGATCGGTCGCTAGTGTAATTTTGCCGCCCAAAAATTGGCGCAATATATTGGCAGGGGAGTTTGTAACGACCACCATATTTTAGCGACCGCATGCGGTTGCTACTAAGTCCACATCAATAAAAAATAGTGATCGGTCGCGGATAACGATCGCTGATTCTTTAATACCAGAGAACCGAACAGATCGAGTTTAGTAGAACAGAAGAAGAAAAAGAAGAAGATAAGAAGAAGAAAAAGAATTATATAGGGAAATCGAAGTGAGAAGAGTGGAAGAACAGAGGGGGAAAAGAGTGGGAGAATAGAGCTGAGAAGGGAGAAGGGAGAAGCCCACCCATCGCCCACCGCCTAGGTCTCTCTTAAATAGGTAATATTTTTTAATGGATTTTTATGTATTTTTTACAGTATTATTGAGAAATCTATGTGATTGAGTGATTGGTAATTATTTATTTTGTTGGTATTGAATGTGACTTATATAATTTTCAATTTTAGCTACTAGGTTATATTAGTATTGTCTATATGTTTATATTTGGGGGTGTTTGATTGGGATATATTTGTTCTGTTAATTTTGTGATCAAATTTCAGAGTATGAAATCATTGAAATTTCGGATAATATTTGTAATTTGAAAAAGATGAGTCATTATATATGTAGCGTTACTAGGACAAGAGGTGAATTATTGAATTATTAATTATTTTAATTTAGCATTACTTCAGACTGTTTTATCTTATGATAGGGGATTAATAGTTGTATAGGTTATTTTTTATTTTGTTTTGGTCGTATTATATTCAAATTTTGTATATTTGTCTAGGGTTGTGCTTTGGGTGCGTACAAATGGCCATATATGTGTGCCCTAGTGAATGTGGATAGTCCATATTATAAGGGAGACTATGGCAAAAATTTTCGTTAGTTGGGTAACTGAAAAGAGGCGTATATGTATATAATACCTACGTATATGCAAAAACAAATGATGTAGACTTTTCCCAATGCATATGCAGACCATGCATGATGCAATGATTCATATTTTATCCCTAAGAATCTATTGTCTTTAAACTGGCTCAGATGTTTCAGTTAAAATATGTAGGATGACATAGGACCATACTTCATTCTAATTTGAGATCCACAATAATATATCACGCCTTTGGGTAGTTGATCTCATGCTATGTAAATTTATTTTTGTATATATGTATCCTCATTCCATGCCCGAAGCAGCATTTATGATCCACACTCATGTTATATATGTACATATACATCTATATGTATTTATGAGCATCATAAATGACATTGGGATGAATTATAAATCTCTAACAAAGGGAATACAATAATTCTTGTCTACAGTAGGTACCGTGGTATCATGACCTCTATTCAGACCGTAGGTGGATGAGTCGTCGAAAGTCAAGTGCCAAGATAAGTGCTTCAGCTGAATTTAGAGTTGGTTGACAAGTGTTTTTGGATTATCACTATAAGAAAAGGTCTAATTTCTGACAGAATATTCCGTCGAGGTTAAGGATATTCCGTCGGGGTTAAGTTATCCTCGATGGAATATTCATTCGGGGAATCAGTCGAGTTTAAGCACGTCGAAATTAAGTCCGTCGAGATTTCAATCAAGGATTAGTAAGTTCGACGGACATATGGTCGACCGAATAGTCCGTCGAGGTTAGGATATCCTCGACCGAATATGTTCTGTCGGTCTTATTCGGTCGGTATTAAGCAGTCACGTGGCTAGTGTTGAAAAATATTAAAAGGGCTTATTCCCGACGGAATTCCGTCGGGTGTACCTTATTCCATCGAGGATAAGAAGGTTTTTTTTTAAAATATCTTTTCTGTTTTGGCAACATCTAGGGTTTTAACCCACATTTTTATACCTGTAAACCTATTTATACATGTAAACAGTACAGTCAACATAATAATATCCTTGTTCACATGCATGTAATATTTTCAGTCACATACATACAAGTCCAACATATATAACTTTTTTTCACATGCATACAAGTCCAACAAAAACATTTTCATACCCTATATTAACTACAATATGTCCTATTCTCCATAAGATATACAAAAATACTCTTGAACTACGTACAATACTCCTTACTATAAACAAAAATGAATTATATACAAGGTTTAAACTACAAAAATGTCTAATATCAACTAAACTAAGTCAAGCCAGTAGTACTACCGCTGGTGTGAAGAGGATCATGGATTGGGCGAACGTCGACGTTGCTGCTCTGGTGTATGAAAATCAGCATCAACGTCGTCCCTCCGCTCGTGATCAGAATGAGCATACTGTTGATACAATTAAAAATATAACTCATTAGTCCATATATATAATACAATTAAATATGCAAATTAAATAAATGATATGACGCCCCCAAAATAGGTATACATCACCCATTCTGAGTCGCCAAATATATGGTATAGAAATCAAATACAAACTTCTTTTATACAATACGACAAAAGCGTAGCTTAGAGATTTTACACGAATATTGTCTCATAGACAATATTCAAACTCAAATGAAGTCCTCATTACATTTATTATCACACTATTTCATAAAATAGTGAGGACTACTATAGTCACCATCTCGGATCGTCACCCTGTTCCCCGACTAGTCCCGGCTACGTTCTCATTTTTTGAAGAGAACAATGAAAGCAAAAGGGTGAGCTCAACTAGCCCAGTAAGAAATATTATGACTAAGATAATGCAGAATAAATTATCGTTAGCCTTCAACAGTGTTAAACTAATAAATAACAAGTTTAACTGCAGCGAAACAAATAATCCATTAGAAGAGTCAAGTAGAGCATGATATCTACTATCTTCTATGATTTAAAAAGTTTATCATAAATTTTATCGCTGAGACTCAGCTTAATAAATAAACCACGTCATCGAATCATCCCTGCATTACAGGCCAAGGATATTCATTAGTATCACGACCACGAATTATTCATACACTACGGACCAAGGATATTCGTGTTTTCACTAATGGTCATGATCATGCCAACACCTGTCCATCAATGCACTACGAGCTAATGAGGACTTTTACCACATCATTTGTAATATTACGGTTCATGATTATACCGAATAATTCATGGTCATAATCATACCAACCAACAATCCATCTATGCACATAAGCCAAAGACGACTTTCATCACAATATAAGCATGAGGATGATGATAATGATATAAGAATTCAATTAAAAGAAAACAAATGATAAATTTTTAAAGATTTATAATTTAATTTATCCAGAATTCAATAATGTCCAAATTATCAACAAGATACTGCTTTGTGGAGTAAAATTCAAGGATAATATTGTATCAAAAATAATTTGTACCGAAAAGAAATCAATTTTTATCATGAATAGTATCCTAGGTGAATGGCAACCGAGTGAATAGTATCCCATGAATAGTACTTCGAGAATAGTATCCCGTGAATAGTACTCCGGCATGAAAAGGTTAAAACTTATCAAGAATGCTCATAATAATATTTACATGAAAAGATATTGGATGAAGCGCAAATATCAAGGATATTCTATTAATTTCATGGAGTATAGAAGCCAAAACTTTAACAAAATGAGTATAGAATTTGAAATCTAAAACGAAATAATATTACTTACATACTATAGAGTATGGAAGAAAACATTATTCCATATGAATATTAAACAAAAATAACATCCCTTACTTTAAAAATGAGAGTATTCCAACTGGTATAGCGGGGATATTCTTGAAGAAAACTTTCATTGTTTTCTACACTCCAAACTTCCTAAAACTTGAAAGAAATACGCTCAATATTATAGAAGAAGAATTCTGTGATTCTGGTGTGATTTTCAATTCTTACTAAGCATCCTATTTATAGGAGAATAAAAAAGATACTATTTGAATTTAGAAATCACGGACTACACAGTATATTATCACGGACGCAATTCTTCGGTCGAAACGTTTGATCTTCTGATTTTACTATGCAGCACTATGCAATAAAATATTATAATAAAACGAAAACTTTAAATAAAATATAATATATTCTATTTATAATCTAATAAAATAAAACTTATATATATATATATATATATATATATATATATATATATATACCCACCCAGCATATATATATAATATATACACTCCCTTCTTTCTGTGTTACTACTTCCCACCCTTCTTCCCACATGTGGGTCCCACCCCACATGTCACTTTCACACACATCACACTCACACACAAATATTTTATATGTGTGTGTGTGTGTGTGTGTGTGTGTATATATATATATATATATATATATATATATATATATATATTTAATAATCTTCTACCGATTATTTTAAAAAATGGGTAAATAGGGGTCCATAAAATAAGCCAAAATTATCACAAATACTTCATAAAAATCCCCTCAATATTTTTAATAGCATTTAGCATCATTATTATAATTCGCAATATTTAACAACCAGATCGTTCCCAGAAAAGAGGGAGCTTTCCGATAAGGATTTCTCCCTATTGGCGCGCAATTAGGTGACCAAACCTCTCCTCGACAGAACTTTCTAGACATCGTCAATATTGTAAATAATAATATGAATAACTTTGTCGTCTCAATTATTGATTTAATAATATAAAAAATATTGACAATAATGTAATCAAATAATGTGAGATATTATGCAGCAATTACTGTAACAATAATTAAGTATAACTGAGTGACTTCTCACGTAAGCATCAATAATCAATATCGTGTGCTATTATGCAACCACGCGTATTACTGTATTTTTACCATCGGGTATTTCAACAGTTTAACGGTAAAACATTCGTCGTTATTTTTATAAAAAGATATTTATGTCGTTTTCTCATTTCGATAATAATTCCGTTGTGGGGTCCACCAATGATTGTGCCGTCGTACGAATATTTTCTGTTAAAATGAATATTTCCCGACCAATCGAATATTTTATAACAACTTGAATATTTTGCAAAATTTATAAATATTACCCACAATTATAACATATATCAAATCCACACCATAATATTCAAAAATATATTTCGAAAAAAATTAATCTTTATTTATGAAAGTTGGGGTCTTACAAATGAAAATTAAATAACGTGTAGAATACGGAAATTTAAAATGAATAGTATACCTGAGTAGTCGGGGGCTGACTTAACAGCGGCCCAAAACCATCCAAGAGTAAGGTAACCACCATCCGGACCACCTCGTCGTGTATCGCAAAGAACTACTCCGAAGGGATACCCATACTCTCGGTGGTGGCACTAGCTATGATGTCCTGAGCTAGCTGGTGGAGACGAGCATGGCTGGGGAGGTTCTGATGATGGAATAAAGGATCCGTACCATACCGATCCGACACCGCTGCTATAATCCTCTAGAACAAAGTGTCGTCTAAGCCAGCACCCATATGTGATGGTCCCATGGGGGCTCTCGGACGTAGATGCTTGCTAGTGCCTGCAAAAATAAATATAATATCAATAATAATAAAATTTCGTCAAAATTCATGAACGAGAAAACTATACTAAAAAATTATACTTCCAGGTAGTGTATAGGTTGGTATCCTCGGCAACCCCAACACTCGATACTGACCGGTAATGCTACTAGGAGGATCTTGAGATGTGACCCAAAGAGCCATCTCCTCATCCTGAGATAAACTAATCTCAGGCGTAGGGATAGTAGAATCTAACATCTCAGAATCACCCCTAGTAGCCTGCAACTCAGCTACACGCGTGGCTCGGAGTTTCTCAAATCGATCCTGTAATTTAATATATGTACATGTGAGTTAACTCGGTATCATCATATTAATTACGTAATATGATCCTAAATTATAATCACTGTGTAGTAAATGTAGTACCCATATAGTTAATGCAGCGAGAGACATTAGTAGGGCCATACGCATCAACCAACATCTGCACGACATCATAGTTATCTGATTGTGAATTCCCGTGAACCGATTGGTCTACAGTACTATCTGTTCGTTCTCTAAACTCAGCTGATTCCACGTGATGAATCCATACCGAATACCCATCCACAAACCCACGTGAATATAAGTCAAATTTAACTTCATCGTCAGTCTTCCATATCATGCTGTTACACTTGAAACACGGACATCTCATCTTTCTGTTCGGATCATTAACATGTTCTATTGCTTTGTTTATAAAATTGGACATCCCATCACGGTACGCATCAACTAATCCCCTCCCATCAATCTGCATCCTACGGTACATCCAACTCTGGTCGGCTGACATCTCTAATTGAAAAAAATACTCAATTAGATCAAGAATAGTCATGAATTTTATTTACCTAGTATATATCTCCACTTTAAAGGGGTTAAGCTTCTATCCTGTTCTTGGATGCGTCTCCTCACTAGTGCCAATCTTGAGCACGTTTCTTCTATTTTAAGAAAATTTCAGTAGCACGTCACCATGGTCTCCAAGTACACGAAATAGACCAAGACAACTTAGTCTAAGTATGCACTCAGAGAACATGTAGAGACACCAGCTGAAAAATCCTCAAAAGTTTATAAAAACGCACCTTGTGAATTGGAACTGACCTAAGTGAGAGACTTAACATCCAGTAACAATCCCAAATTGGGGACTATTCGACATTCACTCCTAATGAGTGAATGTCAAACGAGTTTCTAAGCTCCAACGTATAGTAAATATTTACAGATTAATGGATTGATATATGTACTATAAAGTGTATAGTCGTAATTGATTATAACTATTAATTTTTTTTAGGATAATGCCAAAATAAATGATCAATTGAGTGTATAGAAGATTTAACACATGACATTATTGAGTTTATTGAAAATTGTGGTAAACTAAGTTAATGCTACTTAGTTTATTTTACCAATGAAAAACTAAATAAATGCTACTGAGTTTATCGTATTTTATTTTATTTACTGAATATGTAGACAACTTATTTAGTTACTTTTAATTGTAGAAAACTAAGTAAATGCTACTTAATTAGTTTATTATTTTATTTTATGTTAATTTATTTCAAATATATTATGTTATATTAATTTATGTTTATTTAATTTATTAGCTTTGATTTTATTTAATTCGAAATATTTTTAATGTAATGGAAAACTAAGCAAGTGCTACTTAGTTTAAGATAATTATTTTGTTTTATTTTTAGATTTTTTTTAATTTAGTATTTTATATTAAATAATTATGTAAATCTATTCAATTTTATTAAATTAAATTAAAATCAATAAATTTATTTTATTTTATTTTTTAGTATATTATATTAAATAATTTTGTAAATTTATTTTATATTTTATTATATTATATTAAATAATAATTTAAATCTATTTTATTTTATTAAATTAAATTTATTTTATTTTTATTATATTATATTAAATGATAATTTAAATCTATTTTATTTTATTATTTTATTTTATTTTTTATTATATTATATTATATAATTTATAAAATTATTTTATTTATTAAATTAAATTTATTTTATTTTATTTTATTAAATTTATTTTATTTTATTTTTTATTATATTATATTAAATAATGATATAAATCTATTTTATTTTATTTTATTTTTTATTACATTATATTATATAATTTATAAAAATTATTTTATTTATTAAATTTATTAAAATAATTTATTTTAATCAAATTTATTATTATTTTTATCTTTTTAATTTTTTATTATATTAAATTATAAAGTCATTAAATTTATTGAATGTTATTAAATAATTTTATTTTATAATGTATTATATTATATTATATTATATAATTTATTAAAGTTATTTAATTTTTCCTAGTATTTTATTTTGTATTAATTTATTACCATCTATAAGTTCCACAGAAATTCCGTCGGAAAATCCATCGGAAATAATATTCAACACCCAATAAGAGAAGTAAGTCTTCAATTGATTCACAAATTGCAATTCACAATGCTAGAAAAGGCAGAAATTACAACAATAAAAAAGCAAGTATATATATACCAACCACAATGCAATATTCACACAACACTGCAAATTATAAGTCTTCAATTTGATGACAATAACATTGCTATAACCAAATTGAACCAAATTCATATGGCAGCAAAAGGCATAAAAATGATATGCTAAACCAAATCAGATTATAAGGTAAACCTAATTTCAGGAATTTATCAAAATATATATTACAGCAAATACATTTTTCCCAATTTTAGCAACATAAAATCTCAATTTCAACATCAATTTATTAAAAATAAACCCAATTTCAGACCTTTCAAACTAGGAACAAAAGAAAATATCATGATTAAATTTAACTCAATTTCAAATTAAATTGAACATACCTTGCAAACTAGGAACAAATGAAGTGTAAAAGCTAAGGAGATGGTGGTGGATGCGTGACCGGAGGGGGGCGACAGAGGAAGCGGCGCCGGCAGCAGGGGCGGCGAAGGTAGAGAAAGAGGCGCCGGCAGCAGGGGCGACAGTGGTGGTCCAATGAGTGAGAGAGAGGGTACGGGAGATAGAGTGAGAGATAACTGATGAGGCGACTGAAGGAATGAGACACGGTTTAGGTTTTGAAACATATCAGTCGAAAATAACTTATTCCCGATAGATGTTCCGTCGACCATAGTACTAATTAAGTCACATATTCTAAGCTCTACTCTCTTTGTCGTGTACATGCACCTTATTTAGCCCAAATTTGGTTTTATTTCCTTAGCTTTCTCTCTCTCCGATATCTTGCCAATCTTGGGCAAAAAAAAAATGTGGCTAGTCTTCAAGGATGACACTCGGCTTAAGTGTGAAATGCAACTTTGAAAAAATTTCCCACACGTGCAAATCTCCCTTGTATACCCGGTGGTGCATGCATCTCATTTGACCCCACTTTTGATTTTATTTTATTTGCCCAATTTGCTTAGTTAAATAATTAAAATCAATTATTCCTTTAATTAATGTTTTTGTTAAGTAATTTAATTTTCCAATCTTAGTAACTTAATTTAATCAAATAAGTTATTACATAAATCTCCTTAAACTATTTTACCCTCATGGAATCATATAATTTATATAACACATCTTTGTTATATAAATTATAGAAAACATAACATACTTAGATGATATAATTATTTTATAATTGCAAAACAAATATGCTACACATAATTCATCATGTAAATTTAATTATTTACATACCCAAGATATTATAATATAATATCCTTACCTCATTATTATAAATTCAATTAAGAATTTATTTACTTCCTTACGATATTACGCTAAATATAATATCTTTTTTTCATTAAATTAATTTCATATAAGAATTTATTCTAATACTCTTGGGTAAAGTATATATAAATATTATATGCTTAATCCGTCTCTTTTTACTTCATTATGCAAATTGTTCCCAACAATTTTATTTTCTCGCGTAACATATATATATATATATATATATATATATATATATATATATATATATATATTAACTCCAAATTATAAGTTACACCAAACATGCACATATCACATATAGAAAATAATTAATAAATTTATTTTTTCACATTATAAATTATTCGTATAAATTTCTTTACATATAGAAAATATAATTTAATATATTTACCATATTACGTATATATACATATCCTTCATAAATCAAAAAAAAATTATATACTCATATATTAGACTAAACATTTAATTTAATGTCTATTAAATATCTTAATACGGTTTGTTACATTCAATAAGCCTTCTTCATATGGCTTGCCATATTTATTATTACATAATCTCTTTCAATTATTAAACAGCATAGATTTCTCTTAAAATTTTTAAATAAATCATCTATTTCCACTCTAGGTCTTAAATTTTAACCTTTAATATAAACATTTAAGATTTTCTAAATTTTTGGGTTGTCACATACACTATGTGCTAATCTATTGAATCAAGTTAATGATTGATGTGGATTGAGTTATGAAAACCCACTATATTTGTGATATGAGATATATGATAAGCATGAAGCAAGTATAATTATTGAGTATGAACATTATGATGCCTAAATAAATGCAAAGTATGAGAAACACGAATTATGTATAAACTGCGAAGCATGAACAATTTAAAGAGTGTTTAAAATGCGAACTATGTGTTATGTAATAACTGTTAAACTTGTTGGGCAGCGTAGTTGATCACCCTTACTATAAATAATTGTTTTCAGCTAATCAGAGCGGATCGAAGGATTCAGAATAGACAAAGGAAAAAGTGAAGAAGTACTGATTGAAGTGTTTGTTTAGTTCTAGCTATTGTAGATAACATTTATATGACATACTGTAATTATATAGTCAAAGAACATTGTATAGAAGAATAATTAAGTCTAGTTGTGAGAGTGACAACCCAAAAATTTAGAGGATCTTGAATGATTAAGTTAAAGGTTAAAGTTTAAAACCTAGAATGAAAATAGAGAAATGATTTAAATTTTTTAAAAAGAACCTATATAGTTTACTATTTGAAAAAGAATTGAGAAAATAAGAGTTATGAAAATTCAAAACCTAGAAAGAGATTTTGTATGTGAAAAATTTATTTAAAGAAATAGATTTCAAATGAAGAGATATTATTAGATTAAATTAAATGTGTATATGTATAGATATGTATATACTTGGAGATGTGTTATATATGATTTAGCTAAACAAGAGGATTGATTATTTAAATTAATCATACAAGAATAAATGAAAAGCTTCATTATAAGAAACTAGTAGTAATCAAGTGTTAGAAATCTTATAAAAAAAGAAATAAAAACGTGACAAGTCAGAATAATATATATGGCAAGCCATATGAAAAAGACTTATTGAATGTAACAAACTGTATTAAGAGGGTTACTAGACATTAAATTAAATGTCTAGTCTAATATATGAATATATAAATCATTTTATGATTTATGAAGAATATTTATGTTTACGTAATTTGGTAAATATATTAAATTATATTTGTTATATGTAAATAAATTGATATAAACAGTTTATAATGTGAGAAAATAAAATTATTAATTATTTTCTATATGTGATGTGTGTATGCTTGGTGTAACTAGTAATTGAGAGTTAATGAATATATATATTATATATGTATTTATTAAGTGGGAGAAATAAAATTGTTGGGAACAATTTGCGTGATGAAACAAAAATAGGCGGGTTAAGCATATAATATTTATATATACTTTACCCCAGAGTATTAGAATAAATTCTTATATGAAATTAGTTTAATAAAGAAAAGATATTATATTTATCGTAATATCTTAAGAAAGTAAATACATTCTTAACTAAATTTATGTTAATGAGGTAAGGATATTATATTATAATATCTTGGGTATGTTAATAATCGTATTTGCATAAAAAATTATGTGTAGCATATTTATTTTACCATTATAAAATAAATATTTAATTTAAGTATGTTATGTTATGTTTTATATATCAAAGGAAAGATTTTGGCATATGGAAAATTTCATTTTCAAAGATTTGGAAGGTTTATTAAAGATAGGAAAGAGAAATAAAAAGAAATCGGGTTACCGACATAGCTCGGTAACTAAACCATTATCACTTGTACGAAAGGGAAAATTTGATATTTTGCTAACTTAATAAAGTATAAAAGTGAATTATGAAAGTTAAGGGAGAATTATGCGAGTTAAGAAAACCTTAGGGTTAAAAACCTAATATTTGAAACTTTAAAAAATATATTAAGGAATATACTAAGGAATAAAGAATATTCTGAGAATATGTCAGAAGGTGATTTGCAAGCTTTTAAAGACGATAGGGAAGACTAGAGAATACTTAAGTTGGGTGACAAACTTATAAGAAATTGAAAGTAGCTTTTATATAAGCTAATTTCTTTTCTCTTTCATTCATTTCTCCAAACTAGTAAAGTAAACTAGAGAGAGAAAGCAAGAAAGAGAGGAAGAACAAGAGAGAGAAAGCAAGAAAGAGAGGAAGAACAAGAGAGAGAAAGCAAGAAAGAGAAGAACAAGAGAGAGAAAGATAGAAAAGCTAGAGAAAGAGAAGAAAGAGAGGTGGTCGGCAACCATAGGGGAAGGGGAGAAGAAAATTTTCTTCCATGCCACTTAGTTCTATCTCTTATTTTAGAAGAAAAGGAAGAGAGCAATAAGAAATTTATAAATCCTAAACTAGTTTATTCCTTTTATTTAATTTGTTTAAAATGAAATAACAAGTTATGTTGCTAAACTCAAAAACCTTAGATCTACATGTTATATAGTGTTTTATGTATGGATCTAATCATTTTGGGTGTTGAGAAAACTTGATCAAAGAAGAAAAAGCAAAACAGTTTTTAAAAACTAAGAAAAACTAGTGGACTGCTGCCCCTAAATAGAAAATTCGGGGTTAGCTAGAGTGCTCTAAAAATTCTGGGCTTTTGGTATGTTGTAGTACACTGAATAATCTTTCCAGAGACTCTAGAACGGACTAATTTCGACTTTGGAGCAAAGAGTTATGCTATTTTAAAGTAGCCGAGTCAAAACTGGAAAACCAACTCGGGTCAGTCCCTTTACACGGAATTTCTGGAATTCTGTGTTTAGAATTTGGAAAAGAATAAAAGTTGTAGTCCCGGAAGTTAGCTTCGCTTGGGCTCGCCTAAAAATGTTTTAAAACGAAAAAGTTATTACTGTTTTAGTGAAAGAGGGTAAATATGGGAAAAAGATGAAAACTGTTGCGAGTGGACATTTTTGGGGCCTGTTTTAGGTTGCCTAAGAGGTCTGAAATTACTGGGTGATATTTTTTAAAAATACTTTGGTATGTCATGTATAACATAGCCAAAAATTAGATTAATTAGAGTTACGAGTAAGGCGTAAGAAAATCGCAAAGTGACTGCCTCATGAGGCGCAACAGGCAGAGCAGCAGTAGCAGCCTGCCGAGCACTGTTATATGACTTATGATTTGAAAATTAAAAATGAGCGAACATGCATTGCATAACTAAAATTTGAGCGAACACTGAGCATCGGCATGTCGAGCGATTTTGATGTTCGACATTCCGAATCACGTTTCGACAAAATAATAAGTCCTAATAAATCTAATACAGTCCTATGGGCGCGAGATTTGACTATAAGTGCTATTTTATGTCAAGAAACTTTCTTTCAGGCATAAATCAAGCAATAAAA
Organism: Panax notoginseng; assembly: GCA_016801055.1. NCBI lineage: Eukaryota > Viridiplantae > Streptophyta > Magnoliopsida > Apiales > Araliaceae > Panax > Panax notoginseng. Next base: position 210,696,942 of record CM029016.1, on the reverse strand, counting down.
ATATGTAATAAATAAATATTAGTTATTTAAGTAAAATAAAAACTATAGTTGCCTATAAAATTATTTTGTGATGCAACGAAGAATGTAAAACCTTTGAAAAATTGTATTAATCATAAAAAATGATATTTTGAGATTTTTGAGCTGAAATTTACGTAACGATATATATATATATATATATATATATATATATATATATAAAAGTAAAAATATAAATAATCGTAAAATGAAAAATAAAGCGAATGTGCTAGTGAGATAAAATGTTTATATATGAGGCAGCAGTCAGTGTTGATTCATGAACGGACAAACTGATGTAAAAATTATTTAAATTAAAGAAATAATATAGTTAATTGAGTTTTACTATAAAAGCTATGCGTTAGCTGTTTAAACTCCAAATTTGCAAGTAAGGGTAAAAGATATTTCTGAAATAAAATTTAAATGGTTTAAGCTTCAAGATGTAAAATATTTATATCTTAAAATGTGTGAGACCTTTATTCTTTATGAAACAAGTAAAGTATTATTTCATGATTAATAATATTAGATAATGAATAAAATGATATTAAATTATTAATAATATTAGTAAATAATTTGAATATTAATAAATAATTAATAATATTAGAATGCGATTAAAATATTATTAAATGATTAATAATATTTATAAATGATTAACATATTACTAAGAAATTGAGAAGTAAATAAAATATTAATAAAAGATTAATAATATTAGACGAGCATTTAAGATGATAGTTATGTGATAATAATATTATTAAATGACGATAATATTACTAGTGAGTTAAAGAATTATTCAAAGTTTGATTATGTGGCTAAATGTTAGCTTATTTATTATTTGAATAATAGTATTGTGAGATAAAATGTATTATGCTAATTGAATGACCAATCTATTAATGATAGGTCTTTCATAAGAGATTAAATTAGATTGCCTAGCGGTAATCAACGATACATGCAAGTTTTCTTAACTCAAACTTGAGTTGTATTTTCAAAGCATGTTATTGAATAATTATTATTGATTATTCACATCTATACTGATTATTAATTCGCACTTAGTGCATATTGCATATGTTTATCAGGTATGAAAAGCTGATTACCTTCATTACCATAAGGTTTAGTTAAATTATTCATGGTCATTGTTGACCTTCAAACGTTGTTGATTCAGTCATTCAATTATTGAAACTTGATTCATGTTATTTCACAATTATTACATTGTTGAAAACTTGAAAACTTATTCTTTCTTTCCAAACCATGATATATCTTCACTTGTATTTAAAATTTGCTGGGCAAATTGTTGCTCACCCTTGCTATATCATGATAACAATTTCAAATTTAGGTGAAGGCTTGAATAAAGGCAAAGGCAAAGGAAAATTACAAAATTGGATTGTTATGCATTTAAAATTGTAAAAGTATTTAATGCAAGTGGCATTGTAAATCTGTTAAGATATTAAAGGTATGTATTAAGTTAAGGTTACATACCTTGGGGATTATGTTGTAAAAGTTTATTTCATAAACAATTTATGTTTATATTTTTCGCAATAGTTATAGAAATGACGTATCATAACGTACCATATCTGAGGTAAAAAGTACCCAGATTTGGGGGCGCTACAGTGAGTTCGTAGATACTTCAAATCAAATATTTTAAAGTGAAACATATTATTTATAACTTGAATTATATAATTTAATTCAATATGATTTACAAGTGTAATACCTAGTTGTAAAGGTTGCATATTTTGAAAATGGAAAGAATTAATGTATTAATTGGTATCAAAGCGAGGTTGTACTCATTATTTTATAAATAAATGTTATAAATATTCTTATAAAAGTTGTATAGTAATGCAACAAGTTCGAGGTAACAGGTGCCCGGATTTGGGGGTGTTACATCCCTCTTGTTCAAAGAGAGTTATAATATTTTAAACCAATTAAACTAATTGAACCAACACAATTGTTAATTGTAGCAGATAATATATTTATTATATACTTTTCAAATTTGAAAAAGATTGTCTCCAACGGCATATATAAAATTTTAGTTGATATGAACATTAAATAGCAACTCTTATCTGTAAGTGTACGTACTTGGAAATCAATTACTTATATTTTCTAAAATTTTGAGAGCACCCTCAAATAAATTTATCACAATCATATGAAATTTTTAGATAATTAATTTTAATAGAAATTGATATTTTTACAAGAAAAAGTTATAGTACCACAATATTCCTCTCACATGAATAGTAAATAAATTTCATACCTGAGAGGGATCTTGTGAAAATATTAATTTTTACTTGTGAAAATAACAATTCTCATTCTAATAATCTTTTGTTCATAATGTTGGTTATGCTTAAAAATTATGGTTTTATCAAAATCCCACATCGGCTATTTATTTATGTAACTCCCAAATTAATTGGTATTTATTTATGTAACGCCCAATTTAATTGGTATTTTTATTTCTGTAACTCCCAAGCGTTCTTTTAAAAACGTTCCAACGTTCTTCTTCTTTTTATAAGTGCTAATTATTCTTCAGAGAAAAAGAGACAACAGAATATACAGTTTCTTCTTCTCCTTCTCTCTAAAGTCTGTTCATATATATTTACTTTGCGTTAACTGTTAATTGGGCAATCCACAAAGACAAGTCAACAGTCTTCTTCTGTGAGTACACACGATCGGAGACTTCACCATTGAATCCTGGAGAGTGACCACCGGCAGCCCATTTGTACCTGTGATTATTATCAGTGGGGGCAAAATCACTTTTTAGAACAGTAGCTCTGCTACGCCTCGGTTTCCAGCTAAGTTGTTCCAATTTTACTTTCATTCGGCAATTAGTCTTGTTAATACTGCTATATATTTTCCAATAATCTAAAAAGTGATTTAATCTATTAACAAAAATACATGTTGTTTTAGTTAGAAACTATGAATTTGGAATGTTAGGATGTTCTGCTATTGTTGTTTTTAGAGTTAATATATCTTCAGGTTGGGCTGGTAGTAAGTTTCTGCTGATTGATTATGATCACAGACTCATTGCTAAATATTTGGACTACTAACTGAAAATTGGATGAGAGATTGACCACTCTTCTAGGCTCGATTACTATCAAATTTTGGAGTTAAAAACTTGAAATGAAAGGGATTTTCATAAATATGTAGGAGTTGTTACTGACACACCAAGCTGGAATATGGAATCATGTGAGAGAAAAGTATTCTGTAAGGATTCGTTTACAAGTACAATCCTTATCAATGTGCAGGAAACCAAACAAGGATCAATATCATTATCAATCCACCAGTACATTAAATATATATATATATATATATATATATATATATATATATATATATATATATATATATATATCCAGCACTCAGGATGCAATATATAGTTATAACGTTTGTACTAAAAATTGCTCATTTCACTGGATTGATAATTTTTGCGCAGGAAATACTATTTCCGTTTAAGAATCAGTATACAAATAAAATAATTATGCATGGTTTTATTCCTTTTGTTTTTATATATGTTGCAAAATTTTTATTCCTCGTCTTTAAACTAAATAAAGAAAAAAGGATTTTATTATGAGTACTCACTTTCACGAAGCCGTCTCTTTTTTAGACTTATTTTGATCTTAGTTCTTATACCCCATTCTCATTTACTTGCAAGAGCACTAACAGAGTGTAGTTAGTTCAAACAAAAAGGTGCCGACCTTGAATCAGTTAAAAACTTTAATAACTTATGAACATTCAAATTGGTTTAATCAAATTGGAGGTGATGTGGATGTATATGCGTTTTTTTGAAAGCCATGAATGTGCTTAGAGTTAAAAATATGAGCCTACTTACCAAATGATAGTAATGGGCTAGGTGTTGCTGCTATACGTAATTTTTTTTTTTTGATACAATTTGTGGAGAATTGAGTAATTTTGAATTTGATGAAAATTTTATTTCCAGTCAATGATATTAATTATTGGTATAAAATTAATATTTCCACTGAAGTTTTGGAAAATTAATATATTTGGATAATTTTAGTTAATATCTAATTTAATTATGCAATAGCTAATTAATTGTGATAATTTGCATGATCTTCAGAAAAATTTCAGAAAATTACAGTAACCTTTGGTGATGATAAGATACTGCTGTAAATTTTATGGAAGTATTTTAATGTGTTTATAGCATACTTGGAATATTAATTGAGTAATGTTGTCTGTTATTTAATCCCTTTGTTAATATTTTAGAAATATTAATTGTTGGTGCTTGGAATTAAATTACCATGTTGTAATAACACATGTACCCTTGTTCCTAGTGCGGTAATTTAGGTTTTAGTAATTTTATTGAATTATTCCCTAAATTCACGTCTTATGAGCTGAAAGATTAATAGTAAATAATTGAGCATTTTTATGGATTGTGTTTCCTAAGCCTGACGAAGTCTTTCTTCTGTTTTTATGTTCTATTAATTTATGTTAATTTGGTTCATGTGGCAAAGATGGTGAACAATGATGATAATTCTAGATATACTCAAATCTATCTCATTGCCTTTAAAAGATGAAGCGGAAGAAATGTTTATTAAATAAAGCAGAGGTTGAAAATTAGATAGAAAGGAAAAATTGTGACGCCCCCAAAATAGGTATACATCACCCATCTTGAGTCGCCAAATACATGGTACAGAATATAAATACAAACTTAATTATACAACCGTCGTGTAATATATGACAATACATAAACTAAGAGTTTTAATAGGAATATTGCCATCTAGACAATATACACACTTAAAGAGTCCTCATTATATTTATTGTCACACTATTTAACAGAATAGTGAGGACTACTAATGCTATCATCTGGACCGTCACTCCTTTTCCCGACTCGTCCCAACTATATTCTCATTTCCTGAAGAGAACAATGAAAGAAAGGGTGAGCTCAACTAGCCCAGTAAGAAATATTATGACTAAGATAATGCAAAATAAATTATCATTAGTCTTCAATAATGTTAAACTGATAAAATACAATAGACATCAAGTTTAACTGCAGCGGAACAAGCAATCCATTAAAAGAGTCAAGTAGAGAATAAAATATGCTATCTTTTATGATTTAAAAAGGTTTTTCATCACTTTTATCGCTGAGACTCGGCTTAATAAATAAACCACATCATCGAATCATCCCTGCACTACGGGCCAAGGATATTCATTAAATCATCAATGGTCATGACTATACCGAATAATCTCTGGTCATAATCATACCAAAAACTGTCCATCAATGTACTATAGGCCACTGAGGACTTTCACCACATCATTCGTCACATTACGGTCATGATTATACCGAATAATCTCTGGTCATAATCATACCAAGTTCATCTATGCACGTAAGCCAAAGATGACTTTCATCACAATATAAACATAAGAATGATGACAATGCTATAAGCATTAATCAAACGAAAACAATGATAAATATTAAAGACTTTAAATTTATCCAAATATTATCAATCACTTAATAAACTCATAATCTAATATTATAACAATATTTTAATCACTTCTAAAACTTATAAACAATTTATTTCAATTGTTGATACTTTAACAAATAATGCATTTAATCATTCAAAAATACCATACTCCTAAGATTTCATCACCAATGATCAAATCCCTTATAAAAAATCTGCATATACCCTATATAGGATTCCCAAGCTATAAAATTCTATTTTCTAATTTTGTTACTTCACATAACATATTTAACTCATAGGTTCGTAATTAAACCATTTTTCATGAAAAATTACCAAATCAACTTGTTATTTTTCTATCCTTTTCTCAAACATATATACATATATTTTATACACAACAAGTATTTTTTTATAATTTTTTAACTCCCTTAAGTATTTTTCAAAAATCAATTTCTAATTAATTCCTTAAGAAATTAGCTACCTCAAGTTTAACTCTAGAAATTCACAAATCTTGGAAGGATTTAACACATGTTAATGTGAGCTTCCAGTTTAAATTTCATGGTCATCGGAGTTATAGAATTCCGGTTATAGCATTTTTCGTTGAAAAAACCTAAATATTGAAATAGTCATAACTTGCTCATTTTAAGTCAGAATGAGCTCATTTTTGGACAGAAGGTACTTTATACCATATATTTTCATGTCCCAAAAGGCCGGAATTTATTTCAGAAGCTAAGTGGCCGAAAATGCCCTTTTAAACTTCTGGGCAGTAGCCTTTTCGGTAATTTGCAGTTTTTGACTCCTTTGCTGAAATCAGTCCACACGAAAATCTACAGCACCTTTTCCAGTGATTCCACTTGGATAAGTTAGAAAACTCATAGATCTAACTCTAGAACTTGACCACACTCAAAAATTCAAAATATAATAGGAGATATGGTCAATTGAATTTCATACTCTATTTTTACCAAAATCTGATTTTCAACCCTTTGTGATTTCTAAGAAACTTTCATGTTTTCACATAATAACCAACATAACTCATCATGAAAATGACATAATAATTCAATAAAACAAGTTCAAGAATAAGTTTTAAAGATTTATAAGTTAATTTATCCTGAACTAAATAATGTCCAAATTGTCAACATGATACTGCTTTGTCGAGTAAAATTCAAGAATGCTCAGAAGAATATTTCTATGAAAAGATACTGGATGTAGCGTAAATATCCAGGATATTCCACTAATTTCAAGGAATATAGAAGCGAAAACTTTAACCAACTGAGTATAATAGAATGTATGACACTGCAAATAGATTTTCATCCGCCATGCGGTAATCCACATATGCAGATCATTGCCACAATTTAATAAGAAATGAATACAAAGGATCATTCACCATGCATATGGTAATCCATATAGGCAGGTTATTCCAACAGAATAATAAAGAATGGAATAAAAGAATGATTCATCATACGTGCGATAGACTGCACAGACATGTTATTCCTAACAGAATAATAAATAATGGAACCTTGTCCGACATAAACGCACAGACAGAATATTCTGACAGAATAATAAATAATAGAACGAGGTCCGGCGTAAACGCACAGACAGAATATTCTGACAAAATAATAAATAATAGAACCAGGTCCGGCATAAACGCACAGACAGGATATTTCGACAAAATAATAAATAATGGAACCAGGTCCGGCGTAAACGCACAGACAAGATATTCCGACAGAATAATAAATAATAGAACCAGGTCCGGCGTAAACGCACAGACAGGATATTCTGACAGAATAATAAAGAACGAAATATTAGAAGAATTTCACCATGTATGTGGTACTTCGCATAAACAGGTTATTCCAACAGAATAATAAGAATAGAATAACAAAAGTTCTCTTCATGAATACGAAAGAAATAATACCCCTTACTTTAGAAGAAACTGGATATTGAAAAAGTGAAGTAGCAGAATACTTTTCTTCTTTCTCTCTATAGTTTCTCTCTCTATAGTTTCAGTGAATTCGTAAGAAATAATGAAGGAATGAGCTTCTATTTATAGGAGAATGGACTGAATAGTAACTAATCCATGAACGATCCAGATTGATTTACTTTTAAACGGACGGTCCATTTTGATTTACTATTAAAACTTAAAGCAACGGTCCATACTGATTTACTATTAAAACTTTAAACCAGCGATCCATATTAATTTACTATTATAACTTTCCACCAGCGGTCCATATTGATTTACTATTATTTCGTCAACCAACGATCCATATTGATTTACTATTATAACTTCAACTAACGGTCTGAAAATTATCGCATCTCCTCATGGAATAATATTGTACCAAAAAATGATTTGAACCGAAAAGAAATATATTTTTTGGGTGAATAGTACCCCGTGAATAGTACTTTAGGAATAGTACCCCATGAATAAACCCCGACACGAAAAGTGTCCCAAATACCCGAGTGAACAATACTAGAATAAATAGTAATTGGGTGAATAGTAACCCGTGAAAAGTACTCTGACACGAAAAGTGTCCCAAATACCCGAGTGAACAATACTAGAGTGAATAGTAATCGAATGAATAGTAACCCGTGAATAGTACTCCGACACAAAAAGTACTTCGAATACCCGATTGGTCAATATAACCTCCAGACATCAATTATTATCAAAATAAATGTCGATTTCCACTAACATTAATAATCCCAACACAATGAAATTATCAATTTCATCTTTAATCAACACGAACTTATTCATCATTAATATTATAAATCACAATATTTAACAACCAGGTCGTTCCCAGGAAAGAGGAGGCTTTTCAATAAGGATTTCTCCCTATTGGCGCGCAATTAGGTGACCAAACCTCTTATTGACAGAACTTCTAGACATTGTAAATATTACAATTTAATAATATGAATAACATTGTCGTCTCAATTATTGATTTAATAATATAACATATTATGCAGATGATACTATGACAATAATCGAATCAATAATATGAGAGATATGATACAGCAATTGATGTAGCAATAATTGAGTATTACTGAGTGAATTTTTACGTAAGCATCAAAAACCAATATCGTGTGCTACTATGCAACCACGCGTATTACTGTACTTATACTACCGGGTAGTTCAACAGTTTTAACGGTAACACTTCTGCCGTTATTTTTATAAAAAGATAATTCTGTCGTTTTCTTACTATGACAATACTTTCGTTGTGGGGTCCACCAATGATTGTGTCGTCGTACGAATATTCCCGACAAAAAGAATATTCCCCGACCAAACGAATATTTTATAACAACTTGCGTACTTTGCAAAATTTATAAATATTACCCACAACTATAACATTATATCAAATTCATTCCATAATATTCAAAAAAATATTTCGAGAAGTTTAAATCTTTATTCATAAAATTTGGGGTCCCACAATCTCTCCTCCTTATGAAATTTCACCCTCAAAATTTACGTACGTACTTGGTATGCCGAAGAGATGAGGATACCTTGACTTCATTTCATATTCTAACTCTTGAGGTATAACCTTTGAGTGTTGAATACGATCCTTCTTATCCAAGATTTTAACACGTATCTCCTCATACGTTAAATCTTCTGCTATCTCGTCTAATTCTAATTCAATAAAGTGGTTCGGGTCGTCCACATATTTACGTAACATCGATACGTGAAAAAGAACATTATGAACACGCGACAAACTTAGCGGTAAAACAAGTTTATAGGCCACAGTTCCTACTCGATCGTGGATTTCAAATGGGCCAATTAAATCGAGGGTTGAGATTTTCTCTCTTCGTCGATTCTTGCTTCTAGAATAACGCCCTCTTGAACCTTCTTCTTCACATTCATCAGATTCGGGTGTGTAGCTTGAGCGGCTTTAACTTTATTGATTAAAGTCGATTCTACTCGTATATTCACCATCATCACATGGGTTCTTAGAGTCTTTAACTCTATCTCCATCCTTTGCAAGTCATACAAAATGGATTTTTGTGTTAACAATATTGCACTCGTAAACGCATACGATCTTCTACTCAACGCGTCAGCTACCACGTTTGCTTTTTCACGATGGTATTGAATGATACGATCGTAATCTTTAACAGCTCGAGCCAACGTCTTTGGCGCATTATACGTTTATTTTTTTTGAAGAAATATTTAAGGGTTTTAGAAATGGATTTTGTACTGGGGTCAATACAAAAGTCAATTTCACGCTCTAGGGGTAGGCTAAGAAGTCTTCAAGAATACGTTAGGAAATTTATTAACAATAGAAATATCATTCAAAACTGTGACTCTCATCCAAGACTTGGATAGTACGCCACATTGATACCTATTAACTTGTTATCGTCATTCACAACATCTCCTATGGAAAGTCTGGCTTTTGTGCATTCCACACAAGGAAGTCAACAACGAAAGGACAGGGGCTCTTTACTTATGGCTTGATATGACAATGATTGACTTTAGTGGTTTGGTTGCTTGAATTCGCATAACAGGTTTGTTAGGAATATGAAAGTTAACCACCTTACGAAAAGCTTGATGAGTAATTAACCAATCGAATCCTAAAATCACATCAAAGGTAAGTATTTTTAAAGAGATAAGATCGACAGGTAACGTGAGGGTATCGATTTGAATCAAATAAGATTTATAAACAGTAGAGGTAACGAAGGCTTCTACTAACAAAGTTTCAACCAATAAGTGAAAGTCTAACTTCTCCTGGGTTAAATTTAAACGTTGAGCGCAAGCAAGAGAGATAAAAGAATGGGTAGAACCGGTATCTAATAAGGTATAGACTTCGCAAGAATTTATAATTAACTAACCCGTGCTAACTTCGTTCGGGTCACTCGCTTTTTGAGAAGTCATAAAAAACGCTCTTCCTGAAACCACCGACTTTGTTTTGTCCGTATCCGCCTTTGGTGCCACCGTCCCAGCTGGACTTGACTTTGGCGCATGACAAAATCAGGCTAGGTGACCTTTTCTTCCACAATTATAACATGCTTTGGACGGCATCGTGCAGTTTGGACTGATGTGTCCCTCCCCTCCGCATTTGAAGCATATGATAGGTGGTCGTTCTCTTTCCTTAACAACGAGTGTTTGTGCTGATGCCTTTCCATCATTATTTAACCTTATCTTCTTGAAATTTCCACTCCTATTATATTGGTCATGATTACTGTAAGACCCCGAATTTTATGAAATAAAAGTATTCAATTTTTCTTATAATTACAATTCAGTAAATGGTTAAATTGATAAAAAGTTAAAGTTATAGGTGAGATGTGAATTTTTTTTTCAAAATAAACAAGTGATTATAAAATAATCATTGTTGTCGGGGAATATTCGTTGGTCGTAGAATATTCTTTCTGTCGGGGAATATTCGTACGACGGCGCAGCTATTTGTGGGCCCCATAACGAAAAATGGTCGGATGAAGATAACGACAAAAATTGAGTTTTTATAATTAACGGTGTAGTTGTTACCGTTAACACTGTTGGAATACCCGGTGGTTAAAATACAGTAATACGCATTATTGCACAGTAGCACACGGTATTGCACAGTATTTTTAAAATTATTGATTCTTACGTAAGAAGCCACTACTGAATAATTGTCACAGTAATTACTGTTCAATATTTTATTTTATTGATTCAATAACTACTGCGTTGATATTTTATATTATTGTTGTTTCAATAATTGTTGCTGCACATCATCTCCATTATCAGATCAATAATTCATATTATTTGAATAATATTATTAGATAGCATTATTGGCAATGTCTAGAAAGTTCTGTCTAAGGAGAGGTTTGGTCATCTAATTGCGCGCCAATAAGGAGAAATCCTTATTGGAAAGCCCCCTCTTTCTTGGGAACGGCCTGGTTGCAAGTACTGTGATTCTGTAATATTATTTGTGAATAATTAATTATTGATTTATATGATAATGAAATATTTATTTGATGTGGATATAAATGAGGGATATATTTTTGTGGTTAAAAATGAATGAGTTAATGTTGAGGTGTTTTATCTGTATTTTTGTCGGAACGGAGGTATTAAAAATCAAATTAGGGTTTTTGAGATATTTTGCGAGGGTTATAATTTTTAATCCAACCGTTGGATCGTTGTGATTTTTGGATATGTTATACATATATAAGTTGAGTATATGTCAACAAATTTTGAACCGTTAAAAATGAACATATGATTTGTTATAAATTTTACGAGATGACTGGTTCAGAAATTATTGAATTTTCGGAGTTAATCATTTTGGTGGAAAATTCTAGAATTGGTGGGCCCCACTCTTGGTTGGTGAAGAAATGTGCTGAGATTTTTATTCAAATGTGGTGGGTAGAAATAGTAGCAGGTAAAGCCATCAGGTTGCAGGTTAAGTCTGCTTTGGCGTGCTAACATTTTCCTATAAATAGAGGGCTAAGTTAGAATTAAAAATCAAACCAGAAACATAAGCTTTCTCTCTTTCTCTCTCTATATTATGAAGCATATTTTGTGAGTATTTAGATACTTGGTGAGTTTCTATTCATCAGTGCAAGTTTTCTTCAGCGTCATATCCGATATCCACTCAGAAGTGCTGCACTTTTGAGGTAAAGGATAGTAAGGGATATTAAGGGATGTTATATTCTTCATAATGATGTTATTCTTTCAATATCATTATACTGAAATATTGGTATAGATTTTATTGTGAAATTTTTACCTTTTTGTGTCGGGGTTACTATTTATGAGTTACTATTCATAAATTACTATTCACGAGTTACTATTCACGACAAAATTGGTTTCTTTTTCTAACCAAATTATAGTTGAATTATGATTATTACTCTTGAGATTAAAACTATGTATTGATTATATTGATTTTATTATCATATATAACATTTTTATAACCCTGATGTTAAAATTCTCTTTCACTGGAGTGTAAAGATGGGTAGATTATTGGTATGATCATGACTAGGGTTTTCTTTGGCCTGTAGTGCAAAGTTGAATTGTGACTGGTATGATCATGACCATTGAATTTATAATTGAATATCTTCAGCTTAAGTGCAAAGGTGAAATGATCAGCATGGTTATAATTATTGTTTATATAAATGATTATATATTTCTTTGAGATATGAATATATTTGGCCTGTAGTGCAAATATGAACTGTTGAGGAATATCTTTGGCCTGTAGTGCAAAGATAAATTATTGATGAATATCTTTGGCCCGTAGTGCAAAGATAAATTCTTGAGGAATATCTTTGGCTCGTAATGCAAAGATGACTTGTTGTTGAATATCTTTGGCCTGTAGTGCAAAGATGAGTTATTGATGAATATCTTTGGCTCGTAATGCAAAGATGACCTGCTGTTGAATATCTTTGGCATGTAGTGCAAAGATGATTTGTTGATGAATATCTTTGGGCCGTAGTGCAAAGATGAATTTATTAGTATGATTATGAACTTGAACTGTGATTTGGTATAACCATTATCTTTGATGTTTCAGGTAAAGACAGGTGATGAAAATATTCTTCGTCCTGGGTGCGAAGAAAAATTTAGAATCACAATTATGATTATGAGTTATTCATATGATTGTGGAAAGGAACTGTTGAGTGATGTTACAGGGATAAAATATTGTTGGTGGATTTTTAATATGGAGAAGATAATAGACTTTATGGTCTATTTGACTCTTCTAATGGATTGTTCGTTCCGCTGCAACTATGGTTGAAATTTTTATCATCTACCATATGTTCTAAATCTCTGATTTAATTTTGTTGAAGGCTATTGATAACTTATTTATCTTTAGTCATTATATTCTTAACTGGGCTAATTGTGCTCACCCTTCTGTTTTATAATTCCTTTCAGGTAATAAGAATGTAGCTGGGTCGAGCGGGGGTAACAGAGGAATAGAACGGTGGTCATCATTTAGTAGTTATATTTGGTGAATAATCTAGGGTGAAGCGAACCCAATGTTGGAAGGGTGTTTTGCCACTATCATACAAGATGTCTAATGATATACAATCTCGTGTATATTGGGTCAACCAAGGATAATTTTGTGGCCATATGATATCTATCACAACCTAGAAGCATGGTCTCCCATGTACGAAGGTTTCCTTGAGCACTTCCCAAAAATTCTAATTTTTAAAACAGTTTTTGACTATACCTTTATGTAAGGTATCATTGTGAGGTGCTGTCCACGATTGGGACATGAGTCACATTTGGTATATATTTGTATCCAAACTCACAGCATATGTGTTGTTGTATTTTGCACGACAATTGTTGTAATAAAGTTATAGTTATTTTCTGTACCATGTATTTGGCGACTCAGAATAGGTTGGATGGAATGGACCTATTTTGGGGTCGTTACATTTTGGTATCAGAGCTTAGGGATATGATCATTGGCGGAGATCGGGGAATAGAACTAGGAGGGGAGAGATGAGTAAATCCTTCGCTAGTGTGTCCTACCTAAGCTTATTTGTTGGTCAGTCATAATATCAGGATATTATGTGATATGTTAATTTGTTAAATTAACCCTTGTTTTGAAGCTGTATTCTAGAATGATATTTGAAATACAGGAAATGATCAATGGAGAAATTATGATGACAGGGAAGATGGAATCTGAAATGAAAGGAAGGTATTCTCAACTCTTTGAAATACCAGGTACGTAAATTTCGAGGACGAAATTTCATAAGGAGGGGAGATTGTAAGACCCCGAATTTTATGAAATAAAAGTATTCAATTTTTCTTATAATTACAATTCAGTAAATGGTTAAATTGATAAAAAGTTAAAGTTATGGGTGAGATGTGAATTTTTTTTTCAAAATAAACAAGTGGTTATAAAATAATCATTGTTGTCAGGGAATATTCGTTGGTCGTGGAATATTCTTTCTGTCGGGAAATATTCGTACGACGGCGCAGCTATTTGTGGGCCCCATAACGAAAAATGGTCGGATGAAGATAACGACAAAAATTGAGTTTTTATAATTAACGGCGTAGTTGTTACCGTTAACACTGTTAGAATACCCGGTGGTTAAAATACAGTAATACGCTTTATTGCACAGTAGCACATGGTATTGCACAATATTTTTAAAATTATTGATTCTTACGTAAGAAGGCACTACTGAATAATTGTCACAGTAATTACTGTTCAATATTTTATTTTATTGATTCAATAACTACTGCGTTGATATTTTATATTATTGTTGTTTCAATAATTGTTGTTGCACATCATCTCCATTATCAGATCAATAATTCATATTATTTGAATAATATTATTAGATAGCATTATTGGCAATGTCTAGAAAGTTCTGTCTAAGGAGAGGTTTGGTCATTTAATTGCGCGCCAATAAGAAGAAATCCTTATTGGAAAGCCCCCTCTTTCTTGGGAACGGCCTGGTTGCAAGTACTGTGATTCTGTAATATTATTTGTGAATAATTAATTATTGATTTATATGATAATGAAATATTTATTTGATGTGGATATAAATGAGGGATATATTTTTGTAGTTAAAAACGAATGAGTTAATGTTGAGGTGTTTTATCAGTATTTTTGTCGGAACGGAGGTATTAAAAATCAAATTAGGGTTTTTGAGATATTTTGCGAGGGTTATAATTTTTAATCCGACCGTTGGATCGTTGTGATTTTTGGATATGTTATACATATATAAGTTGAGTATATGTCCACAAATTTTGAACCGTTAAAATTGAACGTATGATTTGTTATGAATTTTACGAGATGACTAGTTCAGAAATTGTTGAATTTTCGGAGTTAATCATTTTGGTGGAAAATTCTAGAATTGGTGGGCCCCACTCTTGGTTGGTGAAGAAATGTGCTGAGATTTTTATTCAAATGTGGTGGGTGAGAACAGTAGCAGGTAAAGCCATCAGGTTGCAGGTTAAGTCTGCTTTGGGGTGCTAACATTTTCCTATAAATAGAGGGCTAAGTTAGAATTGAAAATCACACCAGAAACATAAGCTTTCTCTCTTTCTCTCTCTATATTATGAAGCATATTTTGTGAGTATTTAGATACTTGGTGAGTTGCTATTCATCAGTGCAAGTTTCCTTCAGCGTCATATCCGATATCCAGTCAGAAGTGCTGCACTTTTGAGGTAAAGGATAGTAAGGAATATTAAGGGATGCTATACTCTTCATAATGATGTTATTCTTTCAATATCATTATACTGAAATATTGGTATAGATTTTATTGTGAAATTTTTACCTTTTTGTGTCGGGGTTGCTATTTATGAGTTACTATTCATAAATTACTATTCACGAGTTACTATTCACGACAAAATTGGTTTCTTTTTCTAACCAAATTATAGTTGAATTATGATTATTACTCTTGAGATTAAAACTATGTATTGATTATATTGATTTTATTATCATATATAACATTTTTATAACCCTGATGTTAAAATTCTCTTTCACTGGAGTGTAAAGATGGGTAGATTATTGGTATGATCATGACTAGGGTTTTCTTTGGCCTGTAGTGCAAAGTTGAATTGTGACTGGTATGATCATGACCATTGAATTTATAATTGAATATCTTCAGCTTAAGTGCAAAGGTGAAATGATCAACATGGTTATAATTATTGTTTATATAAATGATTATATATTTCTTTGAGATATGAATATATTTGGCCTATAGTGCAAATATTAACTGTTGAGGAATATCTTTGGCCTGTAGTGCAAAGATAAATTATTGATGAATATCTTTGGCCCGTAGTGCAAAGATAAATTCTTGATGAATATCTTTGGCTCGTAATGCAAAGATGACTTGTTGTTGAATATCTTTGGCCTGTAGTGCAAAGATGAGTTATTGATGAATATCTTTGGCTCGTAATGCAAAGATGACCTGCTGTTGAATATCTTTGGCATGTAGTGCAAAGATGATTTGTTGATGAATATCTTTGGGCCGTAGTGCAAAGATGAATTTATTAGTATGATTATGAACTTGAACTGTGATTTGGTATAACCATTATCTTTGATGTTTCAGGTAAAGACAGGTGATGAAAATATTCTTCGTCCTGGGTGCGAAGAAAAATTTAGAATCACAATTATGATTATGAGTTATTCATATGATTGTGGAAAGGAACTGTTGAGTGATGTTACAGGGATAAAATATTGTTGGTGGATTTTTAATATGGAGAAGATAATAGACTTTATGGTCTATTTGACTCTTTTAATGGATTGTTCGTTCCGCTGCAACTATGGTTGAAATTTTTATCATCTACCATATGTTCTAAATCTCTGATTTAATTTTGTTGAAGGCTATTGATAACTTATTTATCTTTAGTCATTATATTCTTAACTGGGCTAATTGTGCTCACCCTTCTGTTTTACAATTCCTTTCAGGTAATAAGAATGTAGCTGGGTCGAGCGGGGGTAACAGAGGAATAGAACGGTGGTCATCATTTAGTAGTTATATTTGGTGAATCATCTATGGTGAAGCGAACCCAATGTTGGAAGGGTGTTTTGCCACTATCATACAAGATGTCTAATGATATACAATCTCGTGTATATTGGGTCAACCAAGGATAATTTTGTGGCCATATGATATCTATCACAACCTAGAAGCATGGTCTCCCATGTACGAAGGTTTCCTTGAGCACTTCCCAAAAATTCTAATTTTTAAAACAGTTTTTGACTATACCTTTATGTAAGGTATCATTGTGAGGTGCTGTCCACGATTGGGACATGAGTCACACTTGGTATATATTTGTATCCAAACTCACAGCATATGTGTTTTTGTATTTTGCACGACAATTGTTGTAATAAAGTTATAGTTATTTTCTGTACCATGTATTTGGTGACTCAGAATAGGTTGGATGGAATGGACCTATTTTGGGGTCGTTACATTTTGGTATCAGAGCTTAGGGATATGATCTTTGACGGAGATCGGGGAATAGAACTAGGAGGGGAAAGATGAGTAAATCCTTCGCTAGTGTGTCCTACCTAAGCTTATTTGTTGGTCAGTCATAATATCAGGATATTATGTGATATGTTAATTTGTTAAATTAACCCTTGTTTTGAAGCTGTATTCTAGAATGATATTTGAAATACAGGAAATGATCAATGGAGAAATTATGATGACAGGGAAGATGGAATCTGAAATGAAAGGAAGGTATTCTCAACTCTTTGAAATACCAGGTACGTAAATTTCGAGGACAAAATTTCATAAGGAGGGGAGATTGTAAGACCCCGAATTTTATGAAATAAAAGTATTCAATTTTTCTTATAATTACAATTCAGTAAATGGTTAAATTGATAAAAAGTTAAAGTTATGGGTGAGATGTGAATTTTTTTTTCAAAATAAATAAGTGGTTATAAAATAATCATTGTTGTCAGGGAATATTCGTTGGTCGTGGAATATTCTTTCTGTCGGGAAATATTCGTACGACGGCGCAGCTATTTGTGGGCCCCATAACGAAAAATGGTCGGATGAAGATAACGACAAAAATTGAGTTTTTATAATTAACGGCGTAGTTGTTACCGTTAACACTGTTAGAATACCCGGTGGTTAAAATACAGTAATACGCTTTATTGCACAGTAGCACACGGTATTGCACAATATTTTTAAAATTATTGATTCTTACGCAGGAAGGCACTACTGAATAATTGTCACAGTAATTACTGTTCAATATTTTATTTTATTGATTCAATAACTACTGCGTTGATATTTTATATTATTGTTGTTTCAATAATTGTTGTTGCACATCATCTCCATTATCAGATCAATAATTCATATTATTTGAATAATATTATTAGATAGCATTATTGGCAATGTCTAGAAAGTTCTGTCTAAGGAGAGGTTTGGTCATCTAATTGCGCGCCAATAAGGAGAAATCCTTATTGGAAAGCCCCCTCTTTCTTGGGAACGGCCTGGTTGCAAGTACTGTGATTCTGTAATATTATTTGTGAATAATTAATTATTGATTTATATGATAATGAAATATTTATTTGATGTGGATATAAATGAGGGATATATTTTTGTGGTTAAAAATGAATGAGTTAATGTTGAGGTGTTTTATCTGTATTTTTGTCAGAACGGAGGTATTAAAAATCAAATTAGGGTTTTTGAGATATTTTGCGAGGGTTATAATTTTTAATCCGACCGTTGGATCGTTGTGATTTTTGGATATGTTATACATATATAAGTTGAGTATATGTCCACAAATTTTGAACCGTTAAAAATGAACGTATGATTTGTTATGAATTTTACGAGATGACTAGTTCAGAAATTGTTGAATTTTCGGAGTTAATCATTTTGATGGAAAATTCTAGAATTGGTGGGCCCCACTCTTGGTTGGTGAAGAAATGTGCTGAGATTTTTATTCAAATGTGGTGGGTGAGAACAGTAGCAGGTAAAGCCATCAGGTTGCAGGTTAAGTCTGCTTTGGGGTGCTAACATTTTCCTATAAATAGAGGGCTAAGTTAGAATTGAAAATCACACCAGAAACATAAGCTTTCTCTCTTTCTCTCTCTATATTATGAAGCATATTTTGTGAGTATTTAGATACTTGGTGAGTTGCTATTCATCAGTGCAAGTTTCCTTCAGCGTCATATCCGATATCCAGTCAGAAGTGCTGCACTTTTGAGGTAAAGGATAGTAAGGAATATTAAGGGATGCTATATTCTTCATAATGATGTTATTCTTTCAATATCATTATACTGAAATATTGGTATAGATTTTATTGTGAAATTTTTACCTTTTTGTGTCGGGGTTGCTATTTATGAGTTACTATTCATAAATTACTATTCACGAGTTACTATTCACGACAAAATTGGTTTCTTTTTCTAACCAAATTATAGTTGAATTATGATTATTACTCTTGAGATTAAAACTATGTATTAATTATATTGATTTTATTATCATATATAACATTTTTATAACCCTGATGTTGAAATTCTCTTTCACTAGAGTGTAAAGATGGGTAGATTATTGGTATGATCATGACAAGGATTTTCTTTGGCCTGTAGTGCAAAGTTGAATTGTGACTGGTATGATCATGACCATTGAATTTATAATTGAATATCTTCAGCTTAAGTGCAAAGGTGAAATGATCAACATGGTTATAATTATTGTTTATATAAATGATTATATATTTCTTTGAGATATGAATATATTTGGCCTGTAGTGCAAATATGAACTGTTGAGGAATATCTTTGGCCTGTAGTGCAAAGATAAATTATTGATGAATATCTTTGGCCCGTAGTGCAAAGATAAATTCTTGATGAATATCTTTGGCTCGTAATGCAAAGATGACTTGTTGTTGAATATCTTTGGCCTGTAGTGCAAAGATGAGTTATTGATGAATATCTTTGGCTCGTAATGCAAAGATGACCTGCTGTTGAATATCTTTGGCATGTAGTGCAAAGATGATTTGTTGATGAATATCTTTGGGCCGTAGTGCAAAAATGAATTTATTAGTATGATTATGAACTTGAACTGTGATTTGGTATAACCATTATCTTTGATGTTTCAGGTAAAGACAGGTGATAAAAATATTCTTCGTCCTGGGTGCGAAGAAAAATTTAGAATCACAATTATGATTATGAGTTATTCATATGATTGTGGAAAGGAACTGTTGAGTGATGTTACAGGGATAAAATATTGTTGGTGGATTTTTAATATGGAGAAGATAATAGACTTTATGGTCTATTTGACTCTTCTAATGGATTGCTCGTTCCGCTGCAACTATGGTTGAAATTTTTATCATCTACCATATGTTCTAAATCTCTGATTTAATTTTGTTGAAGGCTATTGATAACTTATTTATCTTTAGTCATTATATTCTTTACTGGGCTAATTGTGCTCACCCTTCTGTTTTACAATTCCTTTCAGGTAATAAGAATGTAGCTGGGTCGAGCGGGGGTAACAGAGGAATAGAACGGTGGTCATCATTTAGTAGTTATATTTGGTGAATCATCTATGGTGAAGCGAACCCAATGTTGGAAGGGTGTTTTGCCACTATCATACAAGATGTCTAATGATATACAATCTCGTGTATATTGGGTCAACCAAGGATAATTTTGTGGCCATATGATATCTATCACAACCTAGAAGCATGGTCTCCCATGTACGAAGGTTTCCTTGAGCACTTCCCAAAAATTCTAATTTTTAAAACAGTTTTTGACTATACCTTTATGTAAGGTATCATTGTGAGGTGCTGTCCACGATTGGGACATGAGTCACACTTGGTATATATTTGTATCCAAACTCACAGCATATGTGTTTTTGTATTTTGCACGACAATTGTTGTAATAAAGTTATAGTTATTTTCTGTACCATGTATTTGGTGACTCAGAATAGGTTGGATGGAATGGACCTATTTTGGGGTCGTTACATTTTGGTATCAGAGCTTAGGGATATGATCTTTGACGGAGATCGGAGAATAGAACTAGGAGGGGAGAGATGAGTAAATCCTTCGCTAGTGTGTCCTACCTAAGCTTATTTGTTGGTCAGTCATAATATCAGGATATTATGTGATATGTTAATTTGTTAAATTAACCCTTGTTTTGAAGCTGTATTCTAGAATGATATTTGAAATACAGGAAATGATCAATGGAGAAATTATGATGACAGGGAAGATGGAATCTGAAATGAAAGGAAGGTATTCTCAACTCTTTGAAATACCAGGTACGTAAATTTCGAGGACGAAATTTCATAAGGAGGGGAGATTGTAAGACCCCGAATTTTATGAAATAAAAGTATTCAATTTTTCTTATAATTACAATTCAGTAAATGGTTAAATTGATAAAAAGTTAAAGTTATGGGTGAGATGTGAATTTTTTTTTCAAAATAAACAAGTGGTTATAAAATAATCATTGTTGTCAGGGAATATTCGTTGGTCGTGGAATATTCTTTCTGTCGGGAAATATTCGTACGACGGCGCAGCTATTTGTGGGCCCCATAACGAAAAATGGTCGGATGAAGATAACGACAAAAATTGAGTTTTTATAATTAACGGCGTAGTTGTTACCGTTAACACTGTTAGAATACCCGGTGGTTAAAATACAGTAATACGCTTTATTGCACAGTAGCACACGGTATTGCACAATATTTTTAAAATTATTGATTCTTACGTAAGAAGGCACTACTGAATAATTGTCACAGTAATTACTGTTCAATATTTTATTTTATTGATTCAATAACTACTGCGTTGATATTTTATATTATTGTTGTTTCAATAATTGTTGCTGCACATCATCTCCATTATCAGATCAATAATTCATATTATTTGAATAATATTATTAGATAGCATTATTGGCAATGTCTAGAAAGTTCTGTCTAAGGAGAGGTTTGGTCATCTAATTGCGCGCCAATAAGGAGAAATCCTTATTGGAAAGCCCCCTCTTTCTTGGGAACGGCCTGGTTGCAAGTACTGTGATTCTGTAATATTATTTGTGAATAATTAATTATTGATTTATATGATAATGAAATATTTATTTGATGTGGATATAAATGAGGGATATATTTTTGTGGTTAAAAATGAATGAGTTAATGTTGAGGTGTTTTATCTGTATTTTTGTCGGAACGGAGGTATTAAAAATCAAATTAGGGTTTTTGAGATATTTTGTGAGGGTTATAATTTTTAATCCGACCGTTGGATCGTTGTGATTTTTGGATATGTTATACATATATAAGTTGAGTATATGTCCACAAATTTTGAACCGTTAAAAATGAACGTATGATTTGTTATGAATTTTACGAGATGACTAGTTCAGAAATTGTTGAATTTTCGGAGTTAATCATTTTGGTAGAAAATTCTAGAATTGGTGGGCCCCACTCTTGGTTGGTGAAGAAATGTGCTGAGATTTTTATTCAAATGTGGTGGGTGAGAACAGTAGCAGGTAAAGCCATCAGGTTGCAGGTTAAGTCTGCTTTGGGGTGCTAACATTTTCCTATAAATAGAGGGCTAAGTTAGAATTGAAAATCACACCAGAAACATAAGCTTTCTCTCTTTCTCTCTCTATATTATGAAGCATATTTTGTGAGTATTTAGATACTTGCTGAGTTGCTATTCATCAGTGCAAGTTTCCTTCAGCGTCATATCCGATATCCACTCAGAAGTGCTGCACTTTTGAGGTAAGGGATGCTATATTCTTCATAATGATGTTATTTTTTCAATATCATTATACTGAAAAATTGGTATAGATTTTATTGTAGAATTTTTATCTTTTTGTGTCGGGGTTACTATTCATAAACTATTCACGAGTTACTATTCACGACAAAATTGGTTTCTTTTTCTAACCAAATTATAGTTGAGTTATGAATATTACTCTTGAGATTAAAACTATGTATTGATTATATTGATTTTATTTTCATATATAACATTTTTATAACCTTGATATTGAAATTCTCTTTCACTGGAGTGTAAAGATGGGTAGATTATTGGTATGATCATGACTAGGGTTCTCTTTGGCCTGTAGTGCAAAGTTGAATTGTGACTGGTATGATCATGACCATTGAATTTATAATTGAATATCTTCAGCTTAAGTGCAAAGGTGAAATGATTAACATGGTTATAATTATTGTTTATATAAATGATTATATATTTCTTTGAGATATGAATATATTTGGCCTGTAGTGCAAATATGAACTGTTGAGGAATATCTTTGGCCTGTAGTGCAAAGATAAATTATTGATGAATATCTTTAGCCCGTAGTGCAAAGATGAATTATTGATGAATATCTTTGGCTCTTAATGCAAAGATGACTTGTTGTTGAATATCTTTGGCATGTAGTGCAAAGATGAGTTATTGATTAATATCTTTGGCTCGTAATGCAAAGATGACCTGTTGTTGAATATCTTTGGCATGTAGTGCAAAGATGATTTGTTGATGAATATATTTGGGCCGTAGTGCAAAGATGAATTTATTAGTATGATTATGAACATGAACTGTGATTTGGTATAACCATGATCTTTGATGTTTCAGGTAAAGACAGGTGATGAAAATATTCTTCGTCCTGGGTGCGAAGAAAAATTTAGAATCACAATTATGATTATGAGTTATTCATATGGTTGTGGAAAGGAACTGTTGAGTGATGTTATAGGGATAAAATATTATTGGTGGATTTTTAATATGGAGAAGATAATAGACTTTATGGTCTATTTGACTCTTCTAATGGATTGCACGTTCCGCTGCAACTATGGTTGAAATTTTTATCATCTACCATATGTTCTAAATCTCTGATTTAATTCTGTTGAAGGCAATTGATAACTTATTTATCTTTAGTCATTATATATTCTTTACTGGGCTAGTTGTGCTCACCCTTCTGTTTCACAATTCCTTTCAGGTAATAAGAGTGTAGCTGGGTCGAGCGGGGGTAACAGAGGAATAGAACGGTGGTCATCATTTAGTAGTTATATTTGGTGAATAATCTAGGGTGAAGCGAACCCAATGTTGGAAGGGTGTTTTGCCACTATCATACAAGATGTCTAATGATATACAATCTCGTGTCACAATAAGACAGGGATGTGCTCATCCACTTGCTGAGTATATTTACGAGCACTACCTATATAATCTTGGAGTTTATTTGAAGTATAATTCTCAATTAGAGACAGTGGAGATAATGATAAGTCAAGAGAAGACTCACCATTGGGAAGAATATGATAGTAATCTTCTCATTTTTCTTTGGGGTATATTGGGTCAACCAAGGATAATTTTGTGGCCATATGATATCTATCACAACCTAGAAGCATGGCCTCCCATGTACGAAGGTTTCCTTGAGCACTTCCCAAAGATTCTAATTTCTAAAATAGTTTTTGACTATACCTTTATGTAAGGTATCATTGTGAGGTGCTGTCCACGATTGGGACATGAGTCACATTTGCTATATATTTGTATCCAAACTCACAGCATATGTGTTGTTGTATTTTGCACGACAATTGTTGTAATAAAGTTATAGTTATTTTCTGTACCATGTATTTGGCGACTCAGAATAGGTTGGATGGAATTGGCCTATTTTGGGGTCGTTACATTTTGGTATCAGAGCTTAGGGATATGATCTTTGGCGGAGATCGGGCAATAGAACTAGGAGGGGAGAGATGAGTAAATCATTCGCTAGTGTGTCCTACCTAAGCTTATTTGTTGGTCAGTTATAATATCAGGATATTATGTGATATGTTAATTTGTTAAATTAACCCTTGTTTTGAAGCTGTATTCTAGAATGATATTTGAAATATTGGAGATGAGCAATGGAGAAATTATGATGACAAGGAAGATGGAATCTGAAATGAAAGGAAGGTATTCTCAACTCTTTGAAATACCAGGTACGTAAATTTCGAGGACGAAATTTCATAAGGAGGGGAGATTGTAAGACCCCGAATTTTATGAAATAAAAGTATTCAATTTTTCTTATAATTACAATTCAGTAAATGGTTAAATTGATAAAAAGTTAAAGTTATGGGTGAGATGTGAATTTTTTTTTCAAAATAAACAAGTGGTTATAAAATAATCATTGTTGTCGGGGAATATTCGTTGGTCGTGGAATATTCTTTCTGTCGGGAAATATTCTTACGACGGCGCAGCTATTTGTGGGCCCCATAACGAAAAATGGTCGGATGAAGATAACGACAAAAATTGAGTTTTAATAATTAACGGCGTAGTTGTTACCGTTAACACTGTTAGAATACCCGGTGGTTAAAATACAGTAATACGCGTTATTGCACAGTAGCACACGGTATTGCACAGTATTTTTAAAATTATTGATTCTTACGTAAGAAGGCACTACTGAATAATTGTCACAGTAATTACTGTTCAATATTTTTTTTATTGATTCAATAACTACTGCGTTGATATTTTATATTATTGTTGTTTCAATAATTGTTGCTGCACATCATCTCCATTATCAGATCAATAATTCATATTATTTGAATAATATTATTAGATAGCATTATTGGCAATGTCTAGAAAGTTCTGTCTAATGAGAGATTTGGCCATCTAATTACGCGCCAATAAGGAGAAATCCTTATTGGAAAGCCCCCTCTTTCCTGGGAACGGCCTGGTTGCCAGTACTGTGATTCTGTAATATTATTTGTGAATAATTAATTATTGATTTATATGATAATGAAATATTTATTTGATGTGGATATAAATGAGGGATATATTTTTGTGGTTAAAAATGAATGAGTTAATGTTGAGGTGTTTTATCTGTATTTTTGTCGGAACAGAGGTATTGAAAATCAAATTAGGGTTTTTGAGATATTTTGCGAGGGTTATAATTTTTAATCCGACCGTTGGATCGTTGTGATTTTTGGATATATTATACATATATAAGTTGAGTATATGTCCACAAATTTTGAACCGTTAAAAATGAACGTATGATTTGTTATGAATTTTACGAGATGACTGGTTCAGAAATTGTTGAATTTTCAGAGTTAATCATTTTGGTGGAAAATTTTAGAATTGGTGGGCCCCACTCTTGGTTGGTGAAGAAATGTGCTGAGATTTTAATTCAAATGTGGTGGGTGGAAATAGTAGCAGGTAAAGCCATCAGGTTGCAGGTTAAGTCTGCTTTGGCGTGCTAACATTTTTCTATAAATTGAGGGCTAAGTTAGAATTGAAAATCACACCAGAAACATAAGTTTTTTCTCTTTCTCTCTCTATATTATGAAGCATATTTTGTGAGTATTTAGATACTTGCTGAGTTGCTATTCATCAATGCAAATTTCCTTCAGCGTCATATCCGATATCCACTCAGAAGTGCTGCACTTTTGAGGTAAGGGATATTAAGGGATGCTATATTCTTCATAATGATGTTATTTTTTCAATATCATTATACTGAAAAATTGGTATAGATTTTATTGTAGAATTTTTATCTTTTTGTGTCGGGGTTACTATTCATAAACTATTCACGAGTTACTATTCACGACAAAATTGGTTTCTTTTTCTAACCAAATTATAGTTGAGTTATGAATATTACTCTTGAGATTAAAACTATGTATTGATTATATTGATTTTATTTTCATATATAACATTTTTATAACCTTGATATTGAAATTCTCTTTCACTGGAGTGTAAAGATGGGTAGATTATTGGTATGATCATGACTAGGGTTCTCTTTGGCCTGTAGTGCAAAGTTAAATTGTGACTGGTATGATCATGACCATTGAATTTATAATTGAATATCTTCAGCTTAAGTGCAAAGGTGAAATGATTAGCATGGTTATAATTATTGTTTATATAAATGATTATATATTTCTTTGAGATATGAATATATTTGGCCTGTAGTGCAAATATGAACTGTTGAGGAATATCTTTGGCCTGTAGTGCAAAGATAAATTATTGATGAATATCTTTAGCCCGTAGTGCAAAGATGAATTATTGATGAATATCTTTGGCTCTTAATGCAAAGATGACTTGTTGTTGAATATCTTTGGCATGTAGTGCAGAGATGAGTTATTGATTAATATCTTTGGCTCGTAATGCAAAGATGACCTGTTGTTGAATATCTTTGGCATGTAGTGCAAAGATGATTTGTTGATGAATATATTTGGGCCGTAGTGCAAAGATGAATTTATTAGTATGATTATGAACATGAACTGTGATTTGGTATAACCATGATCTTTAATGTTTCAGGTAAAGACAGGTGATGAAAATATTCTTCGTCCTGGGTGCGAAGAAAAATTTAGAATCACAATTATGATTATGAGTTATTCATATGGTTGTGGAAAGGAACTGTTGAGTGATGTTATAGGGATAAAATATTATTGGTGGATTTTTAATATGGAGAAGATAATAGACTTTATGGTCTATTTGACTCTTCTAATGGATTGCACGTTCCGCTGCAACTATGGTTGAAATTTTTATCATCTACCATATGTTCTAAATCTCTGATTTAATTCTGTTGAAGGCTATTGATAACTTATTTATCTTTAGTCATTATATATTCTTTACTGGGCTAGTTGTGCTCACCCTTCTGTTTCACAATTCCTTTCAGGTAATAAGAGTGTAGCTGGGTCGAGCGGGGGTAACAGAGGAATAGAACGGTGGTCATCATTTAGTAGTTATATTTGGTGAATCATCTAGGGTGAAGCGAACCCAATGTTGGAAGGGTGTTTTGCCACTATCATACAAGATGTCTAATGATATACAATCTCGTGTCACAATAAGACAGGGATGTGCTCATCCACTTGCTGAGTATATTTACGAGCACTACCTATATAATCTTGGAGTTTATTTGAAGTATAATTCTCAATTAGAGACAGTGGAGATAATGATAAGTCAAGAGAAGACTCACCATTGGGAAGAATATGATAGTAATCTTCTCATTTTTCTTTGGGGTATATTGGGTCAACCAAGGATAATTTTGTGGCCATATGATATCTATCACAACCTAGAAGCATGGCCTCCCATGTACGAAGGTTTCCTTGAGCACTTCCCAAAGATTCTAATTTCTAAAATAGTTTTTGACTATACCTTTATGTAAGGTATCATTGTGAGGTGCTGTCCACGATTGGGACATGAGTCACATTTGCTATATATTTGTATCCAAACTCACAGCATATGTGTTGTTGTATTTTGCACGACAATTGTTGTAATAAAGTTATAGTTATTTTCTGTACCATGTATTTGGCGACTCAGAATAGGTTGGATGGAATTGGCCTATTTTGGGGTCGTTACATTTTGGTATCAGAGCTTAGGGATATGATCTTTGGCGGAGATCGGGCAATAGAACTAGGAGGGGAGAGATGAGTAAATCATTCGCTAGTGTGTCCTACCTAAGCTTATTTGTTGGTCAGTTATAATATCAGGATATTATGTGATATGTTAATTTGTTAAATTAACCCTTGTTTTGAAGCTGTATTCTAGAATGATATTTGAAATATTGGAGATGAGCAATGGAGAAATTATGATGACAAGGAAGATGGAATCTGAAATGAAAGGAAGGTATTCTCAACTCTTTGAAATACCAGGTACGTAAATTTCGAGGACGAAATTTCATAAGGAGGGGAGATTGTAAGACCCCGAATTTTATGAAATAAAAGTATTCAATTTTTCTTATAATTACAATTCAGTAAATGGTTAAATTGATAAAAAGTTAAAGTTATGGGTGAGATGTGAATTTTTTTTTCAAAATAAACAAGTGGTTATAAAATAATCATTGTTGTCGGGGAATATTCGTTGGTCGTGGAATATTCTTTCTGTCGGGAAATATTCGTACGACGGCGCAGCTATTTGTGGGCCCCATAACGAAAAATGGTCGGATGAAGATAACGACAAAAATTGAGTTTTAATAATTAACGGCGTAGTTGTTACCGTTAACACTGTTAGAATACCCGGTGGCTAAAATACAGTAATACGCGTTATTGCACAGTAGCACACGGTATTGCACAGTATTTTTAAAATTATTGATTCTTACGTAAGAAGGCACTACTGAATAATTGTCACAGTAATTACTGTTCAATATTTTTTTTTATCGATTCAATAACTACTGCGTTGATATTTTATATTATTGTTGTTTCAATAATTGTTGCTGCACATCATCTCCATTATCAGATCAATAATTCATATTATTTGAATAATATTATTAGATAGCATTATTGGCAATGTCTAGAAATTTCTGTCTAAGGAGAGGTTTGGTCATCTAATTACGCGCCAATAAGGACAAATCCTTATTGGAAAGCCCCCTCTTTCTTGGGAACGGCCTGGTTGCCAGTACTGTGATTCTGTAACATTATTTGTGAATAATTAATTATTGATTTATATGATAATGAAATATTTATTTGATGTGGATATAAATGAGGGATATATCTTTGTGGTTAAAAATGAATGAGTTAATGTTGAGGTGTTTTATCTGTATTTTTGTCGGAACGGAGGTATTAAAAATCAAATTAGGGTTTTTGAGATATTTTGCGAGGGTTATAATTTTTAATCCGACCGTTGGATCGTTGTGATTTTTGGATATGTTATACATATATAAGTTGAGTATATGTCCACAAATTTTGAACCGTTAAAAATGAACGTATGATTTGTTATGAATTTTACGAGATGACTGGTTCAGAAATTGTTGAATTTTCGGAGTTAATCATTTTGGTGAAAAATTCTAGAATTGGTGGGCCCCACTCTTGGTTGGTGAAGAAATGTGCTGAGATTTTTATTCAAATGTGGTGGGTGAGAATAGTAGCAGGTAAAGCCATCAGGTTGCAGGTTAAGTCTGCTTTGGGGTGCTAACATTTTCCTATAAATAGAGGGCTAAGTTAGAATTGAAAATCACACCAGAAACATAAGCTTTCTCTCTTTCTCTCTCAATATTATGAAGCATATTTGTGAGTATTTAGATACTTGGTGAGTTGTTATTCATCAGTGCAAGTTTCCTTCAGCGTCATATCCGATATCCAGTCAGAAGTGCTGCACTTTTGAGGTAAAGGATAGTAAGGGATATTAAGGGATGCTATATTCTTCATAATGATGTTATTCTTTCAATATCATTATACTGAAATATTGGTATAGATTTTACTGTGAAATTTTTACCTTTTTGTGTCGGGGTTACTATTTATGAGTTACTATTCATAAATTACTATTCACGAGTTACTATTCACGACAAAATTGGTTTCTTTTTCTAACCAAATTATAGTTGAATTATGATTATTACTCTTGAGATTAAAACTATGTATTGATTATATTGATTTTATTATCATATATAACATTTTTATAACCCTGATATTGAAATTCTCTTTCACTGGAGTGTAAAGATGGGTAGATTATTGGTATGATCATGACTAGGGTTTTCTTTGGCCTGTAGTGCAAAGTTGAATTGTGACTGGTATGATCATGACCATTGAATTTATAATTGAATATCTTCAGCTTAAGTGCAAAGGTGAAATGATCAACATGGTTATAATTATTGTTTATATAAATGATTATATATTTCTTTGAGATATGAATATATTTGGCCTGTAGTGCAAATATGAACTGTTGAGGAATATCTTTGGCCTGTAGTGCAAAGATAAATTATTGATGAATATCTTTAGCCCGTAGTGCAAAGATAAATTCTTGATGAATATCTTTGGCTCGTAATGCAAAGATGACTTGTTGTTGAATATCTTTGGCCTGTAGTGCAAAGATGAGTTATTGATGAATATCTTTGGCTCGTAATGCAAAGATGACCTGCTGTTGAATATCTTTGGCATGTAGTGCAAAGATGATTTGTTGATGAATATCTTTGGGCCGTAGTGCAAAGATGAATTTATTAGTATGATTATGAACTTGAACTGTGATTTGGTATAACCATTATCTTTGATGTTTCAGGTAAAGACAGGTGATGAAAATATTCTTCGTCCTGGGTGCGAAGAAAAATTTAGAATCACAATTATGATTATGAGTTATTCATATGGTTGTGGAAAGGAACTGTTGAGTGATGTTACAGGGATAAAATATTGTTGGTGGATTTTTAATATGGAGAAGATAATAGACTTTATGGTCTATTTGACTCTTCTAATGGATTGCTCGTTCCGCTGCAACTATGGTTAAAATTTTTATCATCTACCATATGTTCTAAATCTCTGATTTAATTTTGTTGAAGGCTATTGATAACTTATTTATCTTTAGTCATGATATTCTTTACTGGGCTAGTTGTGCTCACCCTTCTGTTTCACAATTCCTTTCAGGTAATAAGAGTGTAGCTGGGTCGAGTGGGGGTAACAGAGGAATAGAACGGTGGTCATCATTTAGTAGTTATATTTGGTGAATCATCTATGGTGAAGCGAACCCAATGTTGGAAGGGTGTTTTGCCACTATAATACAAGATGTCTAATGATATACAATCTCGTGTCACCATAAGACAGGGATGTGCTCATCTACTTACTGAGTATATTTACGAGCACTACCTATATAATCTTGGTGTTTGTTTGAAGTATAATTCTCAATTAAAGACAGTGGAGATAATGATAAGTCAAGAGAAGACTCACCATTGGGAAGAATATGATAGTAATCTTCTCGTTTTTCTTTGGGGTATATTGGGTCAACCAAGGATAATTTTGTGGCCATATGATATCTATCACAACCTAGAAGCATGGTCTCCCATGTACGAAGGTTTCCTTGAGCACTTCCCAAAAATTCTAATTTTTAAAACAGTTTTTGACTATACCTTTATGTAAGGTATCATTGTGAGGTGCTGTCCACGATTGGGACATGAGTCACACTTGGTATATATTTGTATCCAAACTCACAGCATATGTGTTGTTGTATTTTGCACGACAATTGTTGTAATAAAGTTATAGTTATTTTCTGTACCATGTATTTGGCGACTCAGAATAGGTTGGATGGAATGGACCTATTTTGGGGTCGTTACATTTTGGTATCAGAGCTTAGGGATATGATCTTTGACGGAGATTGGGGAATAGAACTAGGAGGGGAGAGATGAGTAAATCCTTCGCTAGTGTGTCCTACTTAAGCTTATTTGTTGGTCAGTTATAATATCAGGATATTATGTGATATGTTAATTTGTTAAATTAACCCTTGTTTTGAAGCTGTATTCTAGAATGATATTTGAAATACAGGAGATGAGCAATGGAGAAATTATGATGATAAGGAAGATGGAATCTGAAATGAAAGGAAGGTATTCTCAACTCTTTGAAATACCAGGTACGTAAATTTCGCGGACGAAATTTCATAAGGAGGGGAGATTGTAAGACTCCGAATTTTATGAAATAAAAGTATTCAATTTTTCTTATAATTACAATTCAGTAAATGGTTAAATTGATAAAAAGTTAAAGTTATGGGTGAGATGTGAATTTTTTTTAAAAATAAACAAGTGGTTATAAAATAATCATTGTTGTCGGGGAATATTCGTTGGTCGTGGAATATTCTTTCTGTCGGGAAATATTCGTACGACGGCGCAGCTATTTGTGGGCCCCATAACGGAAAATGGTCAAATGAAGATAACAATAAAAATTGAGTTTTTATAATTAACGGCGTAGTTATTACCGTTAACACTGTTGGAATACCCGGTGGTTAAAATACAGTAATACGCGTTATTGCACAATAGCACACGGTATTGCACAGTATTTTTGAAATTATTGATTCTTACGTAAGAAGGCACTACTGAATAATTGTCACAGTAATTACTGTTCAATATTTTATTTTATTGATTCAATAATTGCTGCGTTGATATTTTATATTATTGTTGTTTCAATAATTGTTGCTGCACATCATCTCCATTATCAGATCAATAATTCATATTATTTGAATAATATTATTAGATAGCATTATTGGCAATGTCTAGAAAGTTCTGTCTAATGAGAGATTTGGTCATCTAATTACGCGCCAATAAGGAGAAATCCTTATTGGAAAGCCCCCTCTTTCCTGGGAACGGCCTGGTTGCCAGTACTGTGATTCTGTAATATTATTTGTGAATAATTAATTATTGATTTATATGATAATGAAATATTTATTTGATGTGGATATAAATGAGGGATATATTTTTGTGGTTAAAAATGAATGAGTTAATGTTGAGGTGTTTTATCTGTATTTTTGTCGGAACAGAGGTATTGAAAATCAAATTAGGGTTTTTGAGATATTTTGCGAGGGTTATAATTTTTAATCCGACCGTTGGATCGTTGTGATTTTTGGATATATTATACATATATAAGTTGAGTATATGTCCACAAATTTTGAACCGTTAAAAATGAACGTATGATTTGTTATGAATTTTACGAGATGACTGGTTCAGAAATTGTTGAATTTTCAGAGTTAATCATTTTGGTGGAAAATTTTAGAATTGGTGGGCCCCACTCTTGGTTGATGAAGAAATGTGTTGAGATTTTTATTCAAATGTGGTGGGTGGGAATAGTAGCAGGTAAAGCTATCAGGTTGCAGGTCAAGTCTTCTTTGGCGTGCTAACATTTTTCTATAAATAGAGGGCTAAGTTAGAATTAAAAATCACACCAGAAACATAAGCTTTCTCTCTTTCTCTCTCTATATTATGAAGCATATTTTGTGAGTATTTAGATACTTGGTGAGTTGCTATTCATCAGTGCAAGTTTCCTTCAGCGTCATATCCGATATCCAGTCAGAAGTGCTGCACTTTTGAGGTAAGGGATACTAAGGGATATTAAGGGATGCTATATTCTTCATAATGATGTTATTCTTTCAATATCATTATACTGAAATATTGGTATAGATTTTATTGTGAAATTTTTACCTTTTTGTGTCGGGGTTACTATTCATGAGTTACTATTCATAAGTTACTATTCACGAGTTACTATTCACGACAAAATTGGTTTCTTTTTCTAAACAAATTATAGTTGAGTTATGAATATTACTCTCGAGATTAAAACTATGTATTGATTCTAATTTCTAAAACAGTTTTTGACTATACCTTTATGTAAGGTATCATTGTGAGGTGCTGTCCACGATTGGGACATGAGTCACATTTGGTATATATTTGTATCCAAACTCACAGCATATGTGTTGTTGTATTTTGCACGATAATTGTTGTAATAAAGTTGTAGTTATTTTCTGTACCATGTATTTGGCGACTCAGAATAGGTTGGATGGAATGGACCTGTTTTGGGGTTGTCACAATTACCACCGAAGTGGTTACCATTCTGGGCATGATAATTTCCCCCACGATGGTTATCATTGTTCCGATGGCCGTTGCCACCGGTACGATTATTATCGTGTTATTGCTTACCTGAGGATTATTGTCTTCTTTTTGCACATTATCCTAGGCATTGATCGTTGGTGACTCAATGGTCTCATGTGCTTCATTGCTTATCTCAACATTTTTGGATGCCATTTCAAATACTACAACAAAACAAGGGTTAATTAACATATCACATATTATCCCTATACTCTGACCGACCAATTAAATACCAATTAAACTTAGGTAGGTCATACTAGCGAAGGAATTTTCCGTCTCTCCCCTCCTATTTCTTGTCTCACATCTTAGCCAGGGTTCATATCCCTAAGCTTTGATACCAACTGTGACACTCCCAAAATAGGTATACATCACCTATTCTGAGTCGTCAAATACATGGTACAGAATATAAATACAATCTTAAATATACAACATGAGCTGTGAGTTTTAATACAAATATTATCTTCTAGACAATATTCAAACTCAAAATAAGTCCTCAGTATATTTATTTTTACACTATTTCATAGAATAGTGAGGACTACTAATGCTATTATCTGAATCGTCACTCCGTTCCCTGACTAGTCCCCACTACGTTTTCATTTCCTGAAGAGAACAATGAAAGAAAAAAGGTGAGCTCAACTAGCCCAGTAAGAAATATTATGACTAAGATAATGCAAAATAAATTATCAATAGCCTTCAACAGTGTTAAACTGATAAAATATAACAAACATCAAGTTTAACTGCAACGGAACAAGCAATCCATTAAAAGAGTCAAGTAGAGCATGATATCTACTATCTTCTATGATTTAATATGTTTTCATCAATTTTTATCGCTGAGACTCAGCTTAATAAATAAACCACATCATCTAATCATCCCTGTATTACGGGCCAAGGATATTCATTAAATCATCAACGATCATGACTATACCGAATAATCCCTGGTCATAAGCATACCAAAAACTGTCCATCAATGCATTACAGGCCACTGAGGATTTTTACCACATCATTTATAACATTACAGGTCATGATTATACCGAATGATCCCTGGTCATAATCATACTAAGTCCATCTATGTACGTAAGCCAAAGATGACTTTCATTACAATATAAGCATGAGGATGATGACAATGACATAATAATTCAATAAAACAAGTTCAAGAATAAATTTTAAAGATTAATAAGTTAATTTATCCTGAACTCAATAACGTCCAAATTGTCAACATGATACTGCTTCGTGGAGTAAAATTCAACAATGCTCAAAAGAATATTTCCACGAAAAGATATTGGATGAAGCGCAAATATCCAGGATATTCCACTAATTTCAAGGAATATAGAAGCCAAAATTTTAACCAACTGAGTATAATAGAATGTATGAAACTGCAAATAGATTTTCACCCGCCATGCGGTAATCCACGTATACAGATCATTTTCATAATTTAATAAGAAATGAATACAAAGGATCATTCACCATGCATGTGGTAATCCACATAGACAGGTTATTCCAACAGAATAATAAAGAATGGAATAACAGAAGGATTCACCATGCGTGCGATAGACTGCACAGACAGGTTATTCCCAACAGAATAATAAAAAATAGAACCAGGTCATGCGTAACACACAGACAGGATATTCCGGCATAATAATAAATAATGGAACCAGGTCCGGCGTAAACGTACAGACAGAATATTCTGACAGAATAATAAATAATAAAACCAGGTCCGGCGTAAAAGCACAGACATGATATTTCGACAGAATAATAAAGAACGGAATAATAGAAAATTTTCACCATGTATGCGGTACTTCGCATAAATAGGTTATTCCAATATAATAATGAGGAATAGAATAACAGAAGAATTTCACTATGTATACGGCATTCCACGTATACAGGTTATTCCAACAGAATAATAAGAATGGAATAACAAAAGTTCTCTTCATGAATACAGAAGAAATAATATCCCTTACGAGTACAACAAATTATATCCCTTACCTTAGAAGAACTGGATATTGGAAAAGTGAAGTAGCAGAATACTTTTCTTCTTTCTCTCTATAGTTTCTCTCTGTAGAGTTTCAGTGAATTCGTAAGAAATAATGAAGGAATGAGCATCTATTTATAGGAGAATGAATTGAATAGTAACTAATTCATGAACGGTCCAGATTGATTTACTTTTAAACGGACGGTCCATATTGATTTACTATTAAAACTTAAAGCAACGGTCTATACTGATTTACTATTAAAACTTTAAACCAGCGATCCATATTAATTTACTATTATAACTTTCCACCAGCGGTCCATATTAATTTACTTATATCTTCAACCAACGATCCATATTGATTTACTATTATAACTTCAACCAACGGTCTGAAAAATTAGCACATCTCCTCATAGAATAATATTGTACCCAAAAATAATTTGGATCGAAAAAAAATATATCTTTTGGGTGAATAGTATCTCGTGAATAGTAACTTATGAATAGTAACTTGTGAATAGTACTCTGACACGAAAAGTGCTCCGAATACCCGATTGAACAATATAACCTTCAGACATCAATTATTATCAAAATAAATGTCGATTTCTACTAACACAAATAATTTCAACACAATGGAACTATCAAATTCTTCTTTAATCAACACGAACTTATTCATCATTAATATTATAACTCATAATATTTAACAACCAGGTCGTTCCCAGAAAAGAGGAGGCTTTCCAATAAGAATTTCTCCCTATTGGCGCTCAATTAGGTGACCAAACATCTCCTTGACAGAACTTCTAGACATTATAAATATTGCAATTTAATAATATGAATAACTTTATCGTCTTAATTATTGATTTAATAATATAACATATTATGCAGATGATACTGTGACAATAATCGAATCAATAAATTAATATGAGAGATACGATGCAGCAATTGATATAGCAATAATTGAGTATTACTGAGTGACTTCTCACGTAAGCATTAATAACAAATATCGTGTGCTACTATGCAACCACGCGTATTACTGTACTTTTACTACCGGGTAGTTCAACAGTTTTAACGGTAACACTTCCGCCGTTATTTTTATAAAAAGATAATTCTGTCGTTTTCTTACTACGATAATATTTTCGTTGTGGGGTCCACCAATGATTGTGCCGTCGTACGAATATTTCTGACAAAAAGAATATTCCCCGACCAAACGAATATTTTATAACAACTTGCGTACTTTGCAAAATTTATAAATATTACCCACAACTATAATATTATATCAAATTCATTCCATAATATTTAAAAAATATTTCGAGAAATTTAAATCTTTATTCATAAATTTTGGGGTCTCACAAATCTACTATGAAATCTGAATTTATTGTATTAGAATTGACAGGTACAGAAGCAGAGTGGCTTAGGAATTTATTGGCAGACATAACAATTCCTTCTATATCTCTGCATTGTGATTCTCAAGCTGCTATTGGACGAGGAATGAACCATGTGTATAATGGAAATAGAGACATATTCGCTTGAGACATAATATTGAATGAAGACTGATTAGTAAACGGTGTTATTTTCATGGAATTTGTGAGGTCTGAAAAGAACCTAACGGATCCGCTTACAAAGGGATTAATTAAAAAGAGTGTCCAAGAAGCATTCAGAGGGATGAGACTATTGCCAACATCTTGAGTAAGTAATACGCGATGGAAACCCAACCCATGTGATTGGAGATCCCATTAATTGGATTCAATGGGTAACAACAAGTCACATAATTACTTAATTATAGCACTACAATTACTTATATCCCTTCTTGTGTGCATGTGGTGCTTACTGACAAATTGTGAAAGGATGAATCGTTTATATTCTTAATGAAACTCATAGCCCTAAAGGGTGGTGTATGTCAGTTTACACTTGATGGGTTCACCTATATAAAGGTGGAAATGTAGGCCGCTTCCTATGAGAGTCTTTGGCAAACTCTCTAGAGCGTTTATGAAAATCTGGGATATGGCGCATGGCCTAGAACGCTCCCAACCGCGGACTTGTGTGGATTCAAGATTTTTAGATATGTGTGCAAGTCAAATTGATTGTATCATAGATAATAGGTTTAAGAATATAGTTCACCTATAATCTACAATCATGAGCTTGTTCCACTAAGTGTCGATTCAAACCCACAAGGTATCGACGTTATGTATCTAAAATTCATTGCCCTTGTCATTTCCTTTTAATTTTTCTTTCTTTGATAATTTTGAATCATGTGGGGAATTGTTGGTTATGCTTAAAAATTATGGTTTTATCAAAATCCCACATCGGCTATTTATTTGTGTAACTCCAAATTTAATTGGTATTTATTTATGTAACTCCTAATTTAATTGGTATTTTTATTTCTATAACTCTCAAGCGTTCCTTTAAAAGCGTTCCAACGTTCTTCTTCTTTTTATAAGTGCTAATTGTTCTTCAGAGGAAAAGAGACACAACAGAATATACAACTTCTTCTTTTCCTTCTCTCTAAAGTCTGTTCATATATATTTACTCTGCGCTAACTGTTAATTGGGCAATCCACAAAGACAAGTCCACAGTCTTCTTCTGTGAGTACACACGATCGGAGACTTCACCGTTGAATCCTGGAGAGTGACCGCCGGCAACCCATTTGTACCTGTGATTATTATCAGTGGCGGCGAAATCACTTTTTAGGACAGTAGCTCTGTTACGCCTCGGTTTCCAGCTAAGTTGTTCCAATTTTACTTTCATTCGGCAATTAATCTTGTTAATACTGCTATATATTTTCCAACGCATAATATTTTCATAAACAGATACATTGAAATAAAAGTAAGAAAAAAAGAAGGATACAATGTACTTAGTTTATGAATTTGAGAAGTCATTAATTGTAAATGAATAGTAATATATTGAACATGAAATTAAAGCATCAAAATCATTATATATATTTTTTAATGCATGCATATAGAATAATACAACAAAGTATATGAAAAAGTTTGGTACATATAATTCTGAACATGACATACATTGAGTCAGTAAAGATGATGAACTCGGGATTAATTCGGTATTAACTAGGGATTAACTCGATGACTAACAAAAATAACTTAACTAATTTGGATAAAATATCTAACTTCTTTGTTATATATAGTAATAGATTTATACTATATTATTTATACGCAAATTATAATACTAAATATCATATACCACAATTTTGGACTGTATTATCGTTACTAACTCGTCCCTTATCACACGAGTTATCAGTTAGTGATATTAAATTTTAGTTGCCAATTGGAGAATTAGATAGTGCGGGACATGTAAATACTCACAAAGGTAAACTAATATATAACAACAGTATGGGGCCCAAAAGATTAATGCATTGACTGCCTAGAACACTCGAACACTCGCAACAATAGATGTCACTGCACGAGAGTGAGGACTGTTTATTTAGAACTGAATATATCTGAATGACTGAATCAGTCAACTATTAAGTAGATTTATTTTAGAAAAAAATAGTATGAATGGTTGAATCGGTCAGATGATTGAGCTGAATGGCTAAGTCAGATTTGTTTGGCTGAATGAGCAGCTGAATAAAGTAAAAAAAATTTAAAATTTTTAAAAATATATTAACTATTATATTAGGTAATATTAAATAAATTTACAACAATTTTGAATTTTTTAAGAGGGGTAAAATAATAAAATTATGTCATTCAGATGTTTCAGACATGTTAATTTTTAAACAACTTTTTTCATTCAGATTCAGATTCAGCTCATTCAGATTCAGATTTAGATTCAGATTTTTATCAAACACCTCATGAGTCTTACTAAAATAAGTGGTTCAGGTGCTTTGTATATTAATTATGATAATCATATTTTGATAATCTCCACCCTCGTATGATTTTTCCTCCTAATTAATTCAAACTAATCCTATTCAAGTGAGGATTGCACCTTACCTTGACGGTGTGCGTGTATATATAGCCAAATGCATTACAAATTAGAAGTGCACCGCATTACAAGGATCCTCCTTTCTCTCATTACTCGTTCCTCAATTCACCAAAAATCTCAAAGTCATGAACCCCAACAAAAAATCCAAAACCAATCCCCATGCCCACACAAATTTCATAAAAAACATGAAAAAAGAAGAACAAGAATTTCAAAATTTTCCAGATTCTCAATCCCACATTTCCAAACTCCCAAATAGCCTAATCATGAATATCCTATCCACGCTCCCAATCACCGCCATATTCAATTGCAAGTCCGTTTGTAAAACCTGGCGCAACATTCTATTAGAGCCATATTTTTCTAATTTGTACTCCAAACACGGCTCTACCGTCCTTTTACTCCGGTCTGGCTACGACAATTTTCAGGCCCCACAAAATTTGTCCCGAATTGATGTGCATGATCTTCGGGTCCATGGGTCCAAAATTAATGGCATTTCTAGACCCGATTTTATTGTTATGAATTCTTGTAACGGTTTAGTCTGTTTGCGGGAACGTAAATTTGCAAACCCGGTTTATATATGGAACCCGATTTTAGGTGAGTATGTGAAACTCATGAAATCGGGTGCAAAACCAGGAAATTATCCTGTTTATGGAATTGGGTATGACCCGATGGGGAATAAGTACAAGGTACTAAGGTTATTTATGCCTATTAAGAGTAAAAAAGCCCCAGAAGCTCAAATTTACACACTTGGTACAAGAACTTGGAGAAATATCGGGTTTGCCCCGTGCCCTATACAATCTCAATTTATTTTTCTTCACGGTGCTCTACATTGGATTGCGGAAAATTCGGATGGTGAAAAATTAATATGTTCTTTGGACATTGGAATAGAGATTTTTCGGGTAATTCCATCACCTCCCTTATGTAATTTGACTTTTTGGTTGAATTTAGGGGTTTTACAAGATTGTCTTTATTTAAGTGCTCGCAATAGTACTGTTTTTCGCCCGGATGTTGAAATTTGGCTAATGGAGGAGTACGGTAAAAAAGAATCTTGGGTTAAAAAGCTTTCGATCAAGGATCCGATGGTCGAGTGGTGGAATTTAGGTAGGGAATTTCAAGTGATTAGGGTTTTTGAGTGGGGAGAAATGTTGGTGTTAATTGGTGAACATGTTTTGTCTAAATATAATCCGAGAGATCGTTCTTTTACTAATGTTAGATTAGATTCGGATTTTATTGTTGCTGCCCATAGTCCGGGACTTCTTTCACTCAAGGATGTGTTGGGGGAGAATTTTGAAGTTTTTAGGGTCACAAATTAAGTTGGAATTTGATTTAGTTTGTATGTACTTTTGTTACTTTATGTTTGAGAATCGTTGGTTCAACATTTTTGAGATTACTAAATTAGTTTGTGCTATCCTTTTTATCTATGATTTATTGAAAATATTGGAAGGTATATGCATTTTGAATTTTAGCTTCATCCTCTATAGAGTTCACTGAGGAAGGGAAAGATTTAAAAGCATTCGTGTGAATTATTATTATTATTATTTTTTCATTAACATCATTTTCATGGTAATATACATAAGCACATTTATGTTTGAGAATCATTGATTGAATATTTTTTAGATTACTAAATTATTTTGTGCTATTCTTTTTTATCTATGGTTTATTGAAATTGGAAGGTATATGCATTTTGAATTTTAGCTTTATCCTGTTAGAATTTGAGCCTAAATTAATGTGAGTGTCATTAATTATTTGTAATGATTCCACACATCAATGTGTTCTACTCCATGAGTAGATTAAATCAAGTATTTGGAAACTCAAATCTATGGAGTAATGAATGAGAAATCAAGTATTTGGAAGCTCAAATCTATGGAGTAATGAATGAGAAATTAACTCCTAAAGTCACCACTTGAACATGATAATAATGGTTGTGAGGAACAAAAGTCACACATCATCTAAAAACTAAACATTGAGTTAGTATATATACAATTACCTTGCTCTTAAGTTTGGGTCCCAAGGGGCACCCCATTTTTCTGGAAAGGAAAGGACATAGCCAATACTTGGTTTGAACCCACACGCGTGTGTCGTCGACTGGCCTGACTCGAGGCTTATGGGTTCGTGGGGCTAGGTCATTGTATATATATCCTTTTGGACAAAATTTAATTTTGTAAATTCAAAACTACGTCGTTTTGAGTTCCAGCGCCGCAGCGCTTAGGTTCAGCGTCGCAGCGCTGAGTCCAAACGGTGCCTAGCGCTGAAACGTAGAGCCGCGACGCTGTCGGTATTTCCTACATGAATGGATGTGACTTTTCATCTAAAACCATGAGTAGATTAAATCAAGTATTTGGAAACTCAAATCTATGGAGTAATGAATGAGAAAACAAGTATTTGAAAACTCAAATCTATGGAGTAATGAATGAGAAATCAAGTATTTGGAAGTTCATATCTATGGAGTAATGAATGTGAAATTAACTCCAAAAGTCACCACTTGAACATGATAATAATGGTTGTGAGGAACAAAAGTCCCACATCATCTAAAAACTAAACATTGAGTTAGTATATATAAAATTACCTTGCTCTTGAGTTTGGACCCCAAGGGGCATCCTACTTTTATGGAAAGGAGTAGACTTAGTCAAGACTTGGTTTGAACCTACATGCGCGCGTCGCCAACTAGCCTGGCTCGAGAGTTATGGGTTCGTGGGTCTAGGTCATTGTATATGCTTCTTTTTGGACAAAATTTAATTTTGCAAATTCAGAACTGCGTCGTTTTGAGCTCTAGCGCCGCAACGCTTAGGTACATCGCCGCAACGTTGAGCCTAAATGGTGCCTAGCGCTGAAACACAGAGTCGCGACCCTGTCGATATTTTCTACATGAATGGATGTGACTTTTCAGCCAAAACCATTCATAGGTATCCCATACCTTTTTAGTGGCGTCCCTGTAATATTCGTGAATTTTACTTTTATTTTTATTATATTAATATTTAAATTAAATAAAATTTGTTTGAATATTTATGTTGAAATACATATATATTTATGTGCGACTTGGAATGTGATAATTCAATTGAGTTAAGTATATGATACGTAAGTAATGTGGTGGGAATACTAAAAAGCTTAATTTAAGCTTATTTGATAATGCCTAGTGTGGCATAATGGAACACTACTAGAAAAATAAGAATACATGATGGAACTTTGTGACAGTTTTTAAAAACAATCACAAAAGATAGTAATTTGTGATGGACATTTTAAGCAATCACAAAATAATAGTACATATGATGGCTCTTAGTGATGACTAATTTTGCCATCAATGTATTATAATTGTGATGGTCGAGTCAATCACCAAACTTTCTTTTTGTGACGGACTAAGTCATCACTTATAGATATATCCTTTTCGTGATTGCATTTAAGCTATCACTAATATTTTAATATAAGAAATAATCAAAATAATATTTTATGACGGTCATGACAATAATTAAAAAAGGTAAATTTTTGTGACGACTATTATTTGCAATTACAAAAAGAAGGTATTTTGTGATGGAATTTTCAAGTCATCACAAAACAATAAAATATATGATGGCTCTTAGTGATGACTAATTTTACCATCATTAGAGAGTATTTGTGACTGTCATTGCAATCACAAAATCTTATGTGGAAGTAATTTTGTTTAGTAAGTCAACTCACATAAATTTCCTTTTATATTTTGTTTTAAAATTATAATCATGATCTGGGCCTTAGTGTAGTGGTAATACTTGTTATTTAGTTCGCAAATGGGGGGAGGATTCGAATCCTACAAGTTTTGATCCCTAATTAAAGTTTTGTTTTTTGTGATGACTTTGACAATCACAATAGATTGTGTGTTAATGTGATTGTATTAATCATCACAAAAGCACTCAGAGTTTGCATGATTGCCAAAACTGTGACGCCCCCAAAATAGGTATACATCACTCATCTTGGGTCGCCAAATACATGGTACAGAATACAAATACAAACTTAAATATACAACATGAGTTGTGAGTTTTAATTCAAATATTATCTTCTAGATAGTATTCAAACTCAAAATAAGTCCTCA
This sequence comes from Panax notoginseng, assembly GCA_016801055.1. NCBI lineage: Eukaryota > Viridiplantae > Streptophyta > Magnoliopsida > Apiales > Araliaceae > Panax > Panax notoginseng. The sequence goes on along the minus strand of CM029016.1, from coordinate 210,653,043 downwards.
TTTATTATCACACTATTTCACAGAATAGTGAGGACTACTAATGCAAACATCTGAATCGTCACTCCGTTCCCCTACTAGTCCCAGCTATATTCTCATTTCCTGAAGAGAACAATGAAAGCAAAGGGTGAGCTCAATTAGCTCAGTAAGAAATATTATGACTAAGATAATGCAGGATAAATTATCGTTAGCCTTTAACAACGTTAAACTGATAAAAATATAATAAACATCAAGTTTAACTGCAGCAGAACAAGCAATCCATAAGAAGAGTCAAGTAGAGCATGATATCTACTATCTTCTCTGATTTAAAAAGTTTATCTTCAATTTTATCGCAGAGACTCAGCTTAATAAATAAACCACATCATCGAATCATCCCAGTACTACGGGCCAAGGATATTCATGTAATCATTAATGGTCATGATCAAATCAACAACTGTCCATCAATGCACTACGGGCTAATGAGGACTTTTATCACATTATTTGTAACATTACGGTCATGATTATACCGAATAATCCCTGGTCGTAATCATACCAAGTCCATCTATGCACTACGGGCCACAGATGACTTTCATCATAATATAAGCATGAGGATGATGACAATGATATAAGAATTCAATTAAAAGAAAGCAAATGATAAATTTTTAAATATTTATAATTTAATTTATCTAGAATTCAATAATATCCAATTTGTCAACATGATATTGTTTTGTGGAGTAAAATTCAAGAATAATATTGTATTAAAAATGATTTGGACCAAAAAGAAATCTATTTTTGTCATGAATAGTACTTCGGGTGAATAGTATTTTGTGAATAGTAACACGTGAATAGTAACTCGGTATGAAAAAGTATCCCGAATTCTCGGGTGAATAATACTCGAGTGAATAGTAACTGAGTGAATAGTAACCTGTGAATAGTATACGGGGTGAAAATATTGATATTTAATAAGAAAGTTCAAATCAATATTCCAATAAAACGATACTGGATGAAGCGCAAAACTCAAGGATATTCCACTAATTTCAGGATTTATAGAAGCAATATTTACCATAGTAAGTTTAGATTTACGAATATGAAAAGAAATAATATACGAAACTACAAATGAATTTTCACCTGTCATGCGGTAGTCCGCGTAGACAGATCATTTCCACATTTTAATAACAATTGAATACGAAGGGTTATTCACCAAGCATTCGGTAGTCCGCGTAGACAGGTTATTCCCGCAGAATAATAAAGAATGAAATAACAAAAGAATTTCACCATGCATGCGGTAGTCCGCGTAGACAGGTTATTCCAACAGAATAATAAAGAATGGAATAACGAAAAGAATTCACTATGCATGTGGTAGTATGCGTAGGCATGTTATTCCAACAAAATAATAAAGAATGGAATAACGAAAAAAATTCACCATGCATGCGGTAGTCCGCGTAGACAAGTTATTCCCACAGAATAATAAAGAATAGAATAACAACCCTTACGAGTATTGAAAGAAAATAACTCTCTTCATGAATACGAAAGAAATAATACCTCTTATGAATACAACAAATAATATCCCTTACGAATATTGAACGAAGATAATATTTCTTACGAATACGAAAAATAATATCGTAAGTGAATATGAAATAAATAACACCCCTTACCTTAGTAGAAGATTGAATACTGAAGTAGGGTAGTAACAGAATACTCCTCTTCTTTCTCTCTATAGTTTCTCTCTTTAGAGTTTCAGTGAATTTATAAGAAATAATGAAGGAATGAGCTTCTATTTATAGGAAAAAAGATTGAATAGTAACTAATTCATGAACGGCCCAGATTAATTTACTTTTAAACGGACGGTCCATATTGATTTACTATTAAAACTTAAAGTAACGGTCCATACTGATTTACTATTAAAACTTTAAACCAGCGATCCATATTGATTTACTATTATATCTTCAACCAACGATCCATAATGATTTACTATTATAACTTCAACCAACGGAATGAAAAATTAGCACATCTCCTCATAGAATAATAAGTTAAACTTATAACAAACACCTCATAACAAACCCCTTTATATCAAAAATTGAATAAATATTTACCATAAATCACTTATCTTTAATAAACACATTTTTAATCTATTAATAATTATTCATCATTAATATTATAAATTACAATATTTAACAACCAGATCATTCCCACGAAAGAGGAGACTTTCTGATAAGAATTTCTCCCTATTGGCGCGCAATTAGGTGACCAAACCTCTCTTCGACAGAACTTTCTAGACATTATTAATATTACAAATAATAATATGAATAACTTTGTCGTCTCAATTATTAATTTACTAATAATAAATATAATGCAGATGATACTATGACAATAATTGAATCAATAATATGAGAGATATTATGCAGCAACTACTGTAGCAATAATTGAATAAATGAGTGGCTTCTTACGTAAGTATCAATAATCAATACCGTGTGCTACTATGCAACCACATGTTTTACTGTACTTTTACCACCGGGTATTTCAACAGTTTAACGGTAAAACTTTCACCGTTATTTTTATAAAAAGATATTTTTATTGTTTTCTAACTCCGACAGTTATTCCGTTGTGGGGTCCACCAATGATGATGTCATCGTACAGATATTTTCTGACAAAAAGAATATTCCCCGACACAACGAATATTTTATATCAACTTGCTTACTTTGTAAAATTTTCACATATTACCCTTAACTTTAACCATTTATTAATTTAACCATTTATTAAATAGAATAATAATTATAAGAAAATTGAATACTTTCATTTCATAATATTCGGGGTCTTACAATCTCCCCTCCTTATGAAATTTTTCCCTTGAAATTTACGTACGTACCTAGTATGTCGAAGAGGTGAGGATACCTTGTTTAGATTCTAACTCTTGAGGTATAACCTTTGAGTGTCGAATATGATCCTTCTTATCCAAGATTTTAACACGTATCTCCTCATACGTTAAATCTTCTGCTATCTCATCTAGTTCTAATTCAATAATGTGGTTCGGGTTGTCCACATAATTACGTAACATCGATACGTGAAAAATGTTACGAACACACAACATACTTGGCGGTAAAGCGAGTCTATAGGCCATAGTTCCTACTCGATCGAGGATTTCAAATGGGCCAATAAAATTGAGGGTTGAGATTTTCTCTCTTCATCGATTCTTACTTTTAGAATAACGCCTTCTTGAACCTTCTTCTTCACATTCATCAGCTCGAAATCTGTAGCTTGAGCGACTTTAACTTTATCGATTAAAGTCGATTCTAATCATATATTCGCTATCTTCATGTAGTTTCTTAGAGTCTTTAACTCTATCTCCATCTTTTGTAAGTCGTACAAAATGGGTCTTTGTGTGAACAATATTGCACTAGTAAACGCATACGATCTTTTACTCAATGCGTCAGCTATCACGTTCGCTTTTCTAGAATGGTATTGAATGGATGGTCGTAATCTTCAACAGCTCGAGCCAACGTCTTTGACACATGTTACGTTCGTTCTGGGTGAAGAAATATTTAAGGGTTTTAGAATGGGTTTTGTACTGGGTCAATACAAAATTAGATTTCACGCTCTAGGGTAGGCTAGGAAGTTCTTCAGGGAATACGTCAGGAAATTTATTAACAATAGAAATATCATTCAAATCTGACGTATTTTTGTTTAAATATGTGACATGGGCTAAGAAAGCTTGACATCCGTTTTTCAATAAACGAATGACTTTATGTCTTGATATGAAAGTGTTTGACTTTAGTGGTTTGGTTACTTGAATTCGCATAACAGGTTGGTTAGGAATATGAAAGCTAACAACCTTACGAAAACAATCGATTTTAGCATGATGAGTAGTTAACCAATCAATTCCTAAAATCACATCAAATGCAAATATTTTTAAAGAGATAAGATCGACAGGTAACGTGAAACTGTTGATTTGAGTCAAATAGGATTTATAAACAGTGGATGTAACGAAGGTTTCTCCCAACGGAGTTTCAACAGATAAGTCAAAGTTTAATTTCTCCAGAGTCAAATTTAAACGTTGAGCGCAAGTAGGAGAAATAAAAGAATGGGTAGAACCGGTATCTAGTAAGGTATAGACTTCGCAAGAATTTATAATTAACTAACTCATGCTAACTTCGTTCGGGTTACTCGTTTTTTGAGAAGTCACGAAAAACGCTCTTTCAGGAACCGCTGACTTTGACTTTTCCGGGACAGCCTTTGGAGTCACCATCCCAGCTGGACTTGGTTTCGCTACAGGACAAAATCGAGCTATGTGACCGTCTTTTCCACAACTAAAAGATACCTTGGAAGGCTGTGAACAGTTTGGACTTATGTGTCCCTCCTTCCCGCATTTATAACATACGACCGTTGGTCGTTCTCCTCCCTTAGAATTTGTTGCTGGTGCTGGTGCTGGTGCTGGTGCTGCTACCGATGTCTTTTTATCACCATTAAATCTTCTCTTCGTGAAATTTCCACTTGAATCATTGCTTCTATTATCTTGGCCATGGTTACCACCGAAGTGGTTACCATTTCTGACATGATAATTTCATCCACGATGGTTATCATTGTTCCGATGGTCATTGCCATCGGTACGATTATTATCGTGTTGTTGGTCGTTGTCTTTTGGTTGAGCTGACTCATAATCGCGTTATAATAACTGAGCCCTATTCACAATATCAGAATATAAACAAAGTTTGTGAGAAATGAGGTATTGACGTATTTCGGGTTTCAAACCTCATAGAAACATTCACGTCATTCGCTCCTCATTATCGACCAAATAGAATGCAAACCTGGACAAATCGGTAAACTTAGCCTCGTATTACGACACGGTCATATTATTTTGCTCCAGTTTGATGAATTCCACCTCCTTCATGTGAGGAATACTTTCGAGAAAGTCCTTGTCATTGAACAATTCTTGGAACTTCTCCCAAGATATCTTTAGTGCGGCAGGTTTAGTACGTTTTACAGATTTCTACCAATGATCTGCCTCTTCTCGCAACATGAAGGTGGCAAAGGGAACCTTTTGCCCCTCGGAGCATCCCAAGACATCAAATATCTTGTTGATCTGCTTAATCCACGTCTCTACCTTAAGTGGTTCTGGCTTTTTCAAAAACTCCAGCAGTCCCAGCTCCTTGAACTACTTAGCGGTTACCAGCCGTGAGTTGCCAGTGTTTACACCTGTATTCTGAACAAGAGTCTCTCTCGTTTGGTTTCGTATAAATTCTAAAAAGTTCCTAAACATACCATCATTCGTTATTTGGTCGGTGTTGTTGTTTACACGACAATTATTGCCTTCCTGATGCACATTATCCCTGTTATTGATCGTCGGTGACTCAACGGTCTCATGTGCTTCATTGCTTATCTCAACATTTTCGGATGCCATTTTCAAATACTACCACAAAACAAGGGTTAATTAACATGTCATATATTATCCCTATACTCTGGCCGACCAAATAAATACCAAATAAACTTGGGTAGGTCATACTAGCGAAGGAATTTCCCGTCTCTCCCCTCCTAGTTCTACTCTCACATCTCAGCCAGGGATCATATCCCTAAGCTTTGATACCAATTTTGACGTCCCTAAAATAGGTATACATCACCCATCTTGGGTCGCCAAATACATGGTACAGAATACAAATACAAACTTAAATATACAACATAAGTTGTGAGTTTTAATATAAATATTGTCTTCTAGACAGTATTCAAACTCAAAATAAGTCCTCATTTATTATCACACTATTTCACAGAATAGTGAGGACTACTAATGCAAACATCTGAATCGTCACTCCGTTTCCCGACTAGTCCCACCTATATTCTCATTTCCTAAAGAGAACAATGAAAGCAAAGGGTGAGCTCAACTAGCCCAGTAAGAAATATTATGACTAAGATAATGCAGGATAAATTATCGTTAGCCTTTAACAACGTTAAACTGATAAAAATATAATAAACATCAAGTTTAACTGCAGCAGAACAAGCAATCCATAAGAAGAGTCAAATAGAGCATGATATCTACTATCTTCTATGATTTAAAAAGTTTATCATCAATTTTATCGCAGAGACTCAACTTAATAAATAAACCACATCATCGAATCATCCCAGCACTACGGGCCAAGGATATTCATGTAATCATCAATGGTCATGATCAAATCAACAATTGTCTATCAATGCACTACGGGTCAATGAGGACTTTTACCACATCATTTGTAATATTAAGGTCATGATTATACCGAATAATCCCTGGTCATAATCATACCAAGTCCATCTATGCACTACGGGCCACAGATGACTTTCATCATAATATAAGCATGAGGATGATGACAATGATATAAGAATTCAATTACAAGAAAGCAAAGGATAAGTTTTTAAATATTTATAATTTAATTTATTCAGAATTCAATAATGTCCAATTTGTCAACATGATACTGCTTTGTGGAGTAAAATTCAAGAATAATACTGTATCAAAAATGATTTGGACCGAAAAGAAATCAATTTTTGTCATGAATAGTACTCCGGGTGAATAGTATCCCGTGAATAGTAACTCGGTATGAAAAAGTACCCCGAATCCTCAGGTGAATAATACTCGAGTGATTAGTAATCGAGTGACTAGTAACCCGTGAATAGTATCCAGGGTGAAAATATTGATATATAATAAGAAATTTCATATCAATATTCCAATGAAACGATACTGCATGAAGCGCAAAACTCAAGGATATTCCACTAATTTCAGGAATTATAGAAGCAATACTTGCCATAGCAAGTTTAGATTTAAGAATATGAAAAGAAATAATATACGAAACTGCAAATGGATTTTCACCTATGATGTGGTTGTCCGCGTAGACATATCATTTCCACAATTTAATAACAATTGAATACGAAGGGTTATTCACCAAGCATGCGGTAGTCCGCGTAGACAGGTTATTCCCACAGAATAATAAAGAATGAAATAACAAAAGGATTTCATCACGCATGCGGTAGTCCGCGTAGACAGGTTATTCCAACAGAATAATAAAGAATGAAATAATGAAAAAAAATTCACTATGCATGCGGTAGTCCGCGTAGACAGGTTATTCTCACATAATAATAAAGAATGGAATAACAACCCTTACGAGTATTGAAAGAAAATAACTCTCTTCATGAATACGAAAGAAATAATACCCCTTACAAATACAATAAATAATATCCCTTACGAATATTGAACGAAGATAATATTTCTTACGAATACGAAAAATAATATCGTAAGTGAATATGAAATAAATAACACCCCTTACCTTAGTAGAAGATTGAATACTGAAGTAGGGTAGTAGCAGAATACTCCTCTTCTTTCTCTCTATAGTTTCTCTCTCTAGAGTTTCAGTGAATTCGTAAGAAATAATGAAGGAATGAGCTTCTATTTATAGGAAAAAAGATTGAATAGTAACTAATTTATGAACGGCCTAGATTAATTAACTTTTAAACGGACGATCCATATTGATTTACTATTAAAACTTAAAGCAACGGTCCATACTGATTTACTATTAAAACTTTAAACTAGCGATCCATATTGATTTACTATTATATCTTCAACCAACGATCCATATTGATTTACTATTAGAACTTCAACCAACGGTCTAAAAAATTAGCACATCTCCTCATGGAATAATAAGTCAAACTTATAACAAACACCTCATAACAAACCCCTTTATATCAAAAATTGAATAAATATTTACCACAAATCACTTATCTTTAATAAACACATTTTTAATCTATTAACAATTATTCATCATTAATATTATAACTCACAATATTTAACAACCAGATCATTCCCGGGAAAGAGGGGGCTTTCCGATAAGAATTCCTCCCTATTGGCGCGCAATTAGGTGACCAAACCTCTCCTCGACAGAACTTTCTAGACATTGTCAATATTTTAAATAATAATATGAATAACTTTGTCGCCTCAATTATAAATTTACTAATAATAAATATAATGCAGATGATACTGTGACAATAATTAAGTCAATAATATGAGAGATATTATGCAGCAATTACTGTAGCAATAATTTAATAAATTGAGTGGCTTCTTACGTAAGCATCAATAATCAATACCGTGTGCTACTATGCAACCACGCGTATTACTGCACTTTTACCACTGGGTATTTCAACAGTTTAACGGTAAAACTTTCGCCGTTATTTTTATAAAAAGATATTTCTGTCGTTTTCTAACTCCGACAGTTATTCCGTTGTGGGGTCCACCAATGATGGTGTCGTCGTACGGATATTCCCTAACAAAAAGAATATTCCCCGACACAACGAATATTTTACATCAACTTGCTTACTTTGCAAAATTTTCAAATATCACCCTTAACTTTAACCCTTTATCAATTTAACCATTTATTAAATAGAATAATAATTATAAGAAAATTGAATACTTTTATTTCATAAAATTCGGGATCTTACAAAAACCATCACGTAAAACCTTTCATGATAGGCGTATACAAGATGGCCATTGTGATGCTTAAAGCCATCACATAAACCTTTCGTGATGGTTTTTCTAGTTTTTGTGATGGATTTTGGCCATCATAAATGACCAATTTTTTAGTAGTGGAAGGCCAAGTAATTCATTAATTAAATTAATGAAGGAATAATCTAATAATGGGAAGGATTAATTATTATTATTATATTATTTAATTAATTATTGTTATGTGTAATTGCATGTGTGTGAGCATATAAATAATTGATAAAGTTTGATCATGCATAAAGTATAATATGGGATATTAAGAACAATATTATAATGTGAATAGTCAATGTATAAGACCATATAGTAAAAGTAAGTTTGAATTATATAATTTGCTAAGTTATATAAAGGGGCTTATGTGACATTATGATTTATGGTGAATCAATTTTATATGTATTTTAAGAGTATGGGAGGAAGTTAATTTTAGAAATAAATATTTGATATTACTTATCATTATGATATTTGGGTATAATTAAAATAATAAGTTTTACGAAAAATAATGGGTTGATAGTACCCAACTGAATAATATTCTAACCTAATTTAAATCTTATTTTAATTAACCCAATGTACATTGATTATATGATTATGTGTATATATATCCCTAATTTAGCACAAGGTAATAATATTAACTCATTAAAATTTCACTGGTGAGCCCTAAAGGGATTAACCTTACTATAATTAGTAGTCATTTTTATAACATAGGGAGTAAAAAGGGCTTGTCCCATATTCATTGTCCCTAATTCTCTATCAGCCGTATTAGGCCGTTGGCCTAGCCTATTCCCTCGTTGCTCATTATCAGAAAACTCAAATGATGGCTAAGGGTGTGGGTTGATGGAATAGTGGGAAACTATGTGTGGGTTGATGGAATAGTGGGAAACTATTTCACCAAATTCTCTTGGTCTATCATCTTCTTCTTCTTCTTCCTACTAAACAAAAACATTGGGCAAAAGCTTTGTATGGGTATTGAATTTTCTATAAATTGAGGCTTTCTCATCTCAATTCACTGCTAAACAATTTTCCTGATAAGTTCATATAGAGTGTGAGTCTAGTAATTGAGAGGGAACAATATGAGATTGGAAGGATTTCCATTTTTAAGCTTCTACAGAGGTAATATTTTTTAAAAGTGCTCTTAATTCCAAGTTGGTAAATTTCTTAGAATTTGCATAAATTACTTGTTATTGAATTATGAATTGATGTTAAGATGTTAACGGAGCATATACGTATGTATGGATTCAATGTGGTTAGGTTAGGC